>CAUYRH010135999.1:0-10956 GCA_963574655.1 Perodicticus potto | reverse complement strand
TCCTTCCTGATTTGTGCTGAAGTATTTTTGTATACAAGTAAAATATAGATCATGGCATATTAGCAATATTCCTTACAGAATGGAAATTCCTATTCATTGGTTGGAGTCAGTTACATATGGGGGATTCCAAGTGCTCTAATGAGAAACATGTTTTCCTAATTTTGTTTAGGGCTCAACTACAGATGTGAAATTAGCAGTGTAAATCATCAAAACTAGGGTATAAAAATGGTCTCAGTAAGAACTTCATACCAATTTTATTCCATGGTTTATATTTTTCGTGATAGGCTTCTGTAGCACAATTACTTTAAGAACTATAATTTTCAAATTAAACTCTGATTTCTAGGCTCTAATTATATCTACTCCATATTGCATTTACCTCTCGCTTTGATTTTTATCTCCGTTGTATTATGTGAATGTTAATTATGGGAAAAGTATTATAGTTTTCTCAGTCAGGAATTGCCATCTACAGCCATTTTAACTTTTTAAGCCCTCAATATCTTGCATTGTCATTAACTTATTAGCAGTGACCCCACAATCATTATTCTTAGAGATTTTCAGTGCTCTAATATGAAATTTTGAGTAAGTATCAATAATAGATTTTCCTAACTTGTTTAGAATTCAATACCTAAGGGAAACTTCTACTACCCCTCCCAAAATTAATACTAGTTTGTACCCTCTAATCATCTTCATTAAGATGAATTTGCTATGATCAAAACCTCTGGAGTGGAGATAGAACATGGGGCAAAATATACCCACAGAGCAAGAGGTTCTGTAAAGAGATCAAAAGGAATAAGTGATTGCTATTGCTTACTTCTAACAAGCATGCGGAGCTAAATAAATTATGGTTCTTTAGGAAGAAATAACAACATCCAATATTTGGGAGAAAAATCTTCTAAAATTCTTGTTTTTTGCTGCCAATGTACCAAATGACTTTAGTTGTGAACCACTGAGTTAAATCTATGACTGAGCTTATCTCTTTCGGACATTTTGTTAATTAATAAATCATCAGGATGCAAATGCTTGACATGCTTAATTTTCCACGCACAAATTTTCTTGAGAACTCCATGGCAATTGATGTAACTATTATTTCTTTAAAAGAAGCCTAATGTATAATATCACCATCCATCTTTTATCATATCAAATGAATATTTTAAAATGTCAATAAGAATAATTTAAAATAAATACTACTTGTAAAATATCACCTCTCCTAAATTAAAAATATTTAACAAATCATTCAACATTGTGACTGCTTGAAATATGATAGTTAGATTTTTAAGTTATTTTCAACGATTATATATGCATTTCCTAGTTCAGATAGTCCATGAGTTAGTTCCGTGTGCCAGACACTACTCTCAATGTTTGGGATGTATACGAGAACATGGCAAAACTTTCAGCACCCACGGCATTCGTATCCTCATGTTTGAGACAAATGATAATAAATGGAGAAAAATTATATAGTATGTTCAAAAGTGATCAGATATATGGGAAAAGGACAAAAGACAGAACTCAGGAATGCCTCCAATATAATGTATTTGCAATTCTAAAGAGGAGGTCAAGATAGGACTCTGAAATGGTGACATTTGAGGAAAGACTTGAAGAGGAGAGGGGATTAATTAGCCAGGACATGTTATGGAGGAGCACCACAGGCAGCGGGTGGATGAGTTCCAGGACATGAGCAGAGGGAGTACCTGAAATATTAGAGGAACAGCAAGAAGGCCAGTGGCGTTGTGTGACATCCTGGGTTGGGTCTTATACGTCGTTGTAGGGACTGTTGTTTACAACGTAAAACAGGGAGCTTTTAAGCAGACAAATTATAAGAAGTGCCTCATACCAGGGTGATAAGAGTTGAGGTAGAGATTAGTGGTCAGATGCTGGATGAATTTCAAGTTACAGTCATTAAAATTTCCTGACAGGCTGCATGTGAAGAGCAAGAGAATACAAACTTAAATTCCTAAGTTTTTGGCCTGAACCATTGACAGACGGAGTCACTGTCCCTGAGGTAGGGGATCTGTGGGTGGCACACGTGTGCAGGGAAAACTCAGGAACTCGGTTTTGAACACGTGGAATTTGGAGTGTCTATTCTAGAGGAGATGAATAAACAGAGATATTAGAGAAATGCCAGGGAAGGGTATACGTATTTAGGAGTCACTGGCATATAGATGGGATGAGATCATCAATGTCGAGGGTAGAGAGCAGAGAAAAATGCCAAAGACTAAGCCCCGGGACATTGCAATATCAGGAGATTAGGGGGAAGAGCAAAGGAGAGCGGGATGGAGTGAACCAGAGAGATGGGAGAGAAACTAGGAGACTGTGGTGTCCTACAAGCCGTGGGAAAAGGAGTATCCTGGAGGAACTGTGAGGACTGTGTCCAGTGCAGCTCTCAGGGCAAGTCAAATGAGGATGGTGCATTAGCCATGACATTGAACAACACGACAGACACCAGAAATCACATAAATGCTATTCATTATATAATACATGTTATCCATCATATGTTCCATTTAGAAAATGGTCTGGAAGAAAATAAAAATAATCTTTGGTCTCATGAAGAATAAACTGAATTAGATATTAAGCGAAATCAGGTATCATTTTTAATATCCCTGAGCATTCTTGAGAAATGTGTTTCTACCAAAAAGCTGCAGTTAGTTAGATGAATGACTGAAAATGCTTCTATAAAACGGGGGTGACAATGGATAAAGGGAAGAGATGGTTATTACCCAAGCTCTCCACCAAGTAAGCCATCGTGTTTATTTAAATAAAGAGCAAGCGATCTCATCAAAGTTGCCGAGTACATTGTGATTGAGGTCACAATGCGGGATTTAATTATAAAATGCTAATCGAGCTTCCTAACTCAACGTTACATCAAAGAAAAGCCTTGGCACATGCAAGCCACTTCTTAAAGTTCAATCATAAAACATGAAGCCAGATTCAGGTCAAAACCTATATTGCTACATTATGGCAGAAAAATTATTCCAAGTTTGAATTCCTAGAAGGCTATAGAAAAAGGCTGATGTTTCCTTTTCCCACTGACAACTGGAGACTAAAACACTGCTTTGGTACAGTCTTAAATAGAATAATAGCCTTAAGGGAATTTGTCATAAAGTTGTCTAACATTGGAAGTCCATAGGATTCCTCCATGGATACATGGAAAATGGAGGAGGCAGAGTATGAATGCAATCTTAAATTATGCCAGAACAGAAAAAGATCCAGAGCAAGCTCACTACAATGATATTTATGCTTTTGATAATGGCCAAATGTACTTCTCTCTCCCTGTTAAAAATGTAATAAAAATTTTCTCTTGGGTCTGGACTGTATATGTCAAGTTTCTGCCTGCAGCTAATTTTTATGACTGAATTGCAAACTCCTGAATGCAGCATTTAGGCTGAAAATGCTGACAGCTCCGTAGCTAGAATGGTGCTAATGATAAGAGCATGAACATAAGGCTGTGCTTAGTAGCCGATGAATTTTCCAATCCTAAAAGGATGAACATTATAGAACAAGGAATGTAATCAGTTTCATTATATTAGGAAGACAAGGAACAGGAATAAAATGTTAAAAGTTCAGCACATTAGGCTTCTATTAGGTGCATATGTTTAGCAAATATAGGAAGAAAATGATAGTCAAAGGACAACTACTCTAAAGAATGAATAAATATGGGGCCTATCTTACTGAAAATTTTATCTGACTTTGATTCATTTTTCCAGCTTCCCCCATCTATTTAGTTGATTATAAAGCACTGCAGACTGTTCACTGATTATCATTTCTCTCTCAGCACATCACTAGATTCTATTGCAGGATTTCTCACAAACAGAAATCTTCAAACTATGGTAGTTTCCTCTAAGATCTGATTTGTTTCTGAAATCATATAGCATATATACTGTATGTTTATAACACATTCTTGAGTAAGTTTAAATTCATGTCATAGAATTGATAACATTTAATTTACATAAATTAAAATTATTATTTAGAATTATGTTAAACACTAATACAGATCAAAGGTTGCTGCATGTTTATGTAAATAAAGTATTATCGGAACACAGTCATGTCCATTTGTTCACATGCAGTCTAGGTCTGCCTTTATGCCATAAAGACAGAGTTGAGTAGTTGTGAAAGATACTATATGATACAGTCTGTAAAGCCATATGAGATGGTACGTAAAGCTGTCTGGGCTGTTACAGGAAATGTTTGTTGACCCTTGATATAGATCATTCCCTTCACGACCCTTGATATTAATACTGGTATTATTTCAGTTTATGAAAAATGAGAAATTGAAGCTCAGAGGAATTAAATAATTTGTTCAAGATTGTAAACTGGAAAGTAACCAACCCAAAATTTGAATCCAGGGTGAGTTCCCCAAATTATACCTTTAACTGTCATATATAATGCCTCTCAATAATATCTGGAGGTTTCCATATTAGTAGAAGCAATGAAGAGTATCAGGTGTAGAGAAAACTTTTGTTCAGAAAAAAGTATTAATAAGATGACTCTGTATATATTTAGCAGCAGATCCAAAGAAATGAGATGAATATAGGCAAATGGTTACTTGGTGAGAATCTTTAACTGATTAGGGGAAAAAAAATTAAGTCCACCTGTCATCAATGCTATATAAATGAAAGTCTACCATCAATTCCATTACACACACACCCCTATTTGCCTGATATATTAGTAGAGCAGATATTATTTGTACAAGCCTTCCTCTCTGTAGAATTAGTTATCTCTCACAGTGCTGACTGTGAACATTTTAGAGCTGGGATCGTAAGAATCTGATTACCCAAGGTCACTAAGTATCTGGATGCAGAGTAAGTACGTGAATCCAGACTTCTTCCTACCCAATCACTGCTTTACATATAAAAATAATAAGTTATTTAAACACTAAATTCTGGTTAACAAATATTGTCTCTAATTAACATGGACTAGAGATTGCTGAAGGTCAGAATGAGAATCAAATAGGGTCAACGGGAGGTGTGAGGATGGCCAGAATTTTAGCAAAAGGCAAAAACACCTGCCAAAAGTCATGTTACGGTACAATTAGTATTTTTATTTTCTTCTAAAAGCCATCTGTGTCCTCATAGAACAGGATTCCAAAATATTCTTTTCTTAGCCCTTGGCTTATGATTCCAAAACAAGGTGACCTCCCTCTGTATCCACACATCCTCCTTTTAGTAGGATGGGATCAACTTAGTTGTTTGCCCCCTGACAGCTTCTCTTGGTGGTCTTGGCTGTGTCTCTGATCAATTAACCCTCACTTTTGTTTTGCCTTAGACCAGTGGTTCTCAACCTTCCTAATGTCGTGGCCCACAGGTTGAGAAGCCCTGCCTTAGACTGTGGGCCACCATGAGTATTGAACAATTGGAATTGAATTTCGAAAGTGCCTCAAGAAACACTCCAGATTCACGGGCTGCTAACCTTGGAGAGTATCAGCATCTGTGAGAAGAAAGGGAGCTCAGATGTGGGAGAGGACCACAGGGAGCGTGTGAGGGAGTACTTGGAGAGAAAGAGAAAGGTGGTCTTTCACAAGGGAGTAGAGGAAATTAAACTGGAACTCACACAAGTATCTACTTGAATGGCTGTTGATTAGCATCTCTCAAAGCATCTCGCAAAGCCATACATACACAATGACCCTGTTAGTGATCCTGATTCAAACTGAAACATGAGTCACAAATTTTAATAGGAGATTCCAGTATCAAAGCAGCCTTTTTTAACAAAGGTAGCTGCCAAACAAAAATGAAACAAAGGTTTATTGTGGTGTATCTTTAAAAGCCATTTCAACAAAAAAAGACATTTGGGGGTCTTTATTATTCTTTTTAACCGTGTCTCAAGAAAAAAAGAATCAGACACAGATTTTCCCATTAAAGCGGAAATTTGACAGAAAAAAATGTTACTTGAAAACTTCAATTCTTGCCTAAAACTGCTAAGTCAACGGATTTTATCAAGAAAGGAATTTTTTTATTCCAGCCAAAGCATCACTTTTGATAAAAATGGAAACAGGAAATACTTGGATGTTGTTCTAAAATAAACATAACAATTCGGTCACCTCCCTGTATTCACTTGAATATCTTATTTTATTAGTCTTACTTTGACTTGATCATGATCATTCGAAAGATTTCTCAATGAAAAAAAAAATAAACAAGAGCAACAAAAAAGAAATCTACTCTGGGATAAAAGGGAAGCATTACTTATATTGGCTATGTAATTTTCTTTTGCTGTAATTCTAACATAAGTAAAGGTAGCCATATTCTAAAATTAAAATATAGAGCACGTTCCTTTTTCTTGTTCTTACATGTTCACACACACCTGCATATGTGATATAGCATGCTGTCATCATTAAGGAATAAGAGGATAAATCCAATATAGGAAGAGAAATATTTATAGCATCTGTCTTTCTATCTTCTCCATAATGAAAATTAAGGTTAAAACACTTGCGAGTGGATGGAGTTTTGAAAACTTCATTGTGGTAATAGCTTAATTTTCTAAATTTATTACAGTCATATCAGCCATCCCAGCTTTGCAATTAAATGGAATGAAGTGAGCTTTCTGAAGAGGCAAATTATACTACAAAATAAAAATGAGAATGGTGTATTAATCTCATGTGCAAAGAGAGGCTCTTAGGCACGAAACTATTAATTTTATATATTTTTAACACTTACGGAACTTGTCATTTCGGTTTCCAAGCTTGGCAGAAATAATATAACTCTCACTATATACAAATAGTGTTAATGCTGCCAGAGAAATATTGTATAAAAATAACCATTAATGACTGGGGTATTCATATTAACCAAAGCTACAAGAAAATGAGTTTTCAAAACTGCACCTTCACCAATTCTAAATAAAAATGAACGACACACATTTTAAAAAGAGAAATAGCTTCTTTACCAAATAACAGAAGAAACAGATTCTTTTTCTGAAGTTCCTCCACACAGACGATAAAATTTTGGTGAACGCCCCTCTAGGCATTCCTCTATGTTCACAGACTCGTAAGGAACAATATGTTATTTTCGACATTTCAAAATCTGTACTTTTTAAATTTTCAAACAACGAAATTGACTTTTTCTTTTTGTGTACTGGTTTATGTCCATTCAAACACACACACGTACACACACACACATATACATGTGATGACTAGTACAATCAGGTTACAGAATAATTATGTCACACCCAAATATTATTCCCATTGTTCCTTTGAAGTGGCATTCTCTCTGTACTCCTAATAAAAGGCAACTGCTGCTCTGTTCTCTGTTACTATAATTTTGTCTTTTCTGGAATGATGGAGTACGTAACCTTTGAGACTGGATTGTTTCACTCAGCATTAGTTCTTTGAGATCTGCTCAGATTGTGTGTATCAGTAGTCTGTTTTTTTATACTGCTGTGTAATATTCCACCATGCAGCTGCACTATGATTCACTTACCCCTTCACCAAGTGAAGACTATTTAGGCTGGTTTCAGTGTTTTGGCAATTATGAATAATGCTGCTCCAAAAATTCATGTACAGGATTTTGTGTCAACATAAAATGTCATTTCTTGATGGTAAATACTCAGGATTAGGATTGCTGAATAATATGATAAGTGTATATTTTACTGTTTAAGAGATACCATATGATATTTTAATTATTAAACCAAACACTGACAAAATACCAAAAGGACGTGCCAAAACCCTCCTATGTAATTGACATAACTCAATGCCATTTCTCAGAAATAAAATTATAGAAACTGACATCAAAACAACCCAGTTGCCTTTTATTCAAAGAGGAGAGGAGAAAAGTATTTTCCATTATCGTGTAGTTAATATAATGCATTATGGTTGGAGACAATATAAAACCAGGATGGTTGTTTCAGCTTTTCCTCATGGACACATCTGAAATCTCCTAAATCTTCACCATAAATCTGAAAAGTTAAATAGACTGAAAAAGGGCGAGGAAATTCAGACAATTGACAACATTTTTGTTCATGTCAATGCCTCAAATACCGTTTTGCCCTGACCACAAAAATGAAGTTACAGAAAAGCAAACATAATATTCTTCAATGCATCATTCCCAATAGAGAAAGCAAAGGGCAGCAAGAATGGGAACGTCTCCTGAGTTGTGTCTGGAAGACAGCAGAATGTGAAAGCTGCTAGAAAAGTGACAGGGAGAGATGGTTGTCCTAATTTTCCAGTTAATTTAAGCTTTAGGCTGTGCAGGGCCCATTAGGAGACAGGACATCCATAAGAACTCTTAAGCCATACCTTCCATGAAGTAGCATACAGTACCATATCTTCCTGTGATTATATTACTTCCTAAGAGAGAAGACCACACCTATTACCCAACTTGACCAATGATTGCCATTTGGATAGAGAAACTGAAATGTATTATCCATTTGTTTATTTTGTAAATCTTTGTTACTATCCTACAATGTGCCAGACACTGTCTTAGGCACTGTGGATAAATTGGTCACTGAAAATATAGACAAAAGCACTTGTCCTCTTGGAGCTGACATTCTAACATAGGTCAAAGCGATGGAAAGCCAGACCCTCGTGTTTTTTCAATGATGGTTTTGGTCTAAGACTTAAAAGTCTAAAGCCTAGAAATGTTTTCACAAATGATTAAAACAGTTTTGACTTCTGTTTAAATCATTTTGAAATTCTAATGTATTTACATTAAACATTTATCACTGAAAGAACTCACCAATTAGCTTACATCTTACTCATTTTATGGGTTAATGAATCATATTCCAGAGATAAGAATATGTGTATGTTAAAATGCAAACACCTATTTCTTTATCTAACATCTTCTTAGTGATTATATAGTAATTATGTCCTTTTTCTGGGTTAACATAACAATTTGTTAATTACTCTTTTCAGTAGAATGTTTTTGAAAATGTAGTGATTAAAAAGAGTTGCTGCTGTGCTATTTGTATTTTATATTTATATTTTATTTATCCCTGGGAAATATGATGAATTAGTGATCTCTCAGGGATGCTGCTCACCAAGCAATTCCATACTGTAGCAAACACACCCAGGGCTCATTTGAAACCCCCAATCTAAAAAGCCAGGTATAAGTGTCAATTTCCACTCATTTTGCCCAAAGTAAGAATGAAAGGCAGATGCGGGCAACACCACCAACCACTACAGACTCCAATCAAGCCCATGGAGATTTGAAGAGGAGGGAGAATATATGCATAGTTATATCTGTGGCATTGATTTGCAGACCTATTTTATTTCAGGGATACGACAGTACCAACCAACCAACAAAACAAAACCCCTGCCTATGCTAAGCCAAAAAAGTAAACCACTGTGGATAGCACAGGTGTTAGAAACCTTCCAGCATTGTTTGAGAACAAAGCTGGTGCTCCGGTTGTTGAAATGATGAAAAGTCTCCCTCTGTGGTGATTTGGAAAGGCATCTGAGGCACATGGAGCAGGATGCTTTGCGCTTCGCAAAAGAGATGGGTGTGCAATTATTTACTGTGATAATGTGTGGACTGGGATCTCTTTGAGCAATTAAACCCCATTTGTTTTAACAAGAAGTATGGGACTTTTTCTTCACAGCTTAAGTACACTGATATAAGCTTTATTTTTTTTCTGATTACCCATTTCTTGTGCCAAATTTGTTGAGACTTCCTGCTATTCTGTATAACGCTAGAAGGCAAAGATAGGGGCCTTGTTTATTACTGGGTCATGTTGCCTACTACACTTCACTGTTCATAGGGGAATGCTAATAGATGTTTGGACTGATTTATTTATCAGTAGTAAGACTGTACTTTCAGGGATAATTATTATAGTTCATTATTTAGTAGTAGTTGCTGCTGGGTTCTGATTTAGGAATCAGGAGTCAAAATATGAGAACCATTTCTCATGAGATGTCAGCCAACTTCTCTGTGCTCTGTTTATTTTATTAGTCTCTTTTATCCTATTTGCCCTTTTTTACTGCCATTTTCCAGGGCTGTTCACTCTTCTCTTTCCTACTATTTTCTCCTTCCTGAAAGCAAAAGTAAAGACTGTAAGAGACTATAATCTGATTTCTTCTCCTGAGAAATTCTTCTCGGAATAGCCTTGCACGCAGCCCTCATTTATATGTGACTGGATACTTGGTAACTTTTAAAAGGAGCTCCACCCTGAGGCTGGGAAATACTAGGGGTCCTCAAACTATGGCCCGCGGCCCGCCGAGGACGTTTATCCGGCCCGCCGGGTGTTTGTGCCTCCGCTGCCTGTCCTGTTTAGCAGCAGACTCATCCCAGGCCCGCAAAATCTGTTAGCAGAAAAACCATTGGTTGCATTCCCAAACAAAATGTGTGGATTCACTGGAAAAGTTGCAAAAGGAGTTCCAATTTAGATTTAAAGAGCTTCATCTCCATGAACAGGCCATACAGCTTTTCTATAACCCATTTTCTATTGACATTGAAAATGTGGAGGTCAGTCCCTGCAGTCGCCGCCCTGGCCTCCGGCACCGCCTCAGGCCGGCGTCTCCTGCAGGCAGGAGCAGGAGTTGCAGGGTGCGGCAGGGGCGGCCAAGAGCTCTTGTGGCTCGGGCTTTCCCACTTCTCCATGGGGCTGGCCTGCGGCGCCCGGATGCTCTAAGAACATTTCCCCTGTTGTTTGGAGGACACACGCAGTGGGATTCAGAATTCCTGGAGAATTGCCTTTGTGAGAAGCTGGAAGTATTTCTTTAAATTCCATCTCCTAGTTTTTCAAAGAAACATCAAGAAATCATGAACAACATTAGTAATGAAGAGTTTGACCACCACTTGCTTGATGAAGGTTTTATTGCCAAGGACATTCTGGACCAAAATATCAGTGAAGTTTCCTCTTCTGATGATAAGGATGCCTTCTATGTAGCAGACCTCAGAGATGTTCTGAAGAAACACGGAAGATGGCTAAAAGCTCTTCCTCGTGTCACTCCCTTTTATGCAGTCAAATGTAATGACAGTAGAGCCATTGTGAAGTCCCTTGCTGCCATTGGGACAGGATTTGACTGTGCTTGCAAGA
>CAUYRH010135997.1:0-16050 GCA_963574655.1 Perodicticus potto | reverse complement strand
GTGGCATCACAGCTCACAGCAACCTCCAATTCCTGGGCTCAAGCGAGTCTCTTGCCTCCGCCTCCCAAGTAACTGGGACTACAGGCGCCCGCCACAACGCCCGGCCATTTTTTGGTTGCAGCCGTCATTGTTGTTTGGCGGGGCCCGGGCTGGATTTGAACCCACCAGTTCAGGTGTACGTGGCTGGCGCCTTAGCCCATTGAGCCACAGGCGCCGAGCCATGATTGATGCTTTTGATGTATTTCTACCTCTATCTACTTTTACTTATCACTGAACCTTAGTATTCTTACTCTTGCTTACATAATCTCTTTCCATTTTCTCTCATTCCTTGCTGAGCACTGCCCTTCCTACTTCTGATTTTTCCCTTTTACCCTCTTTTTGGCTTGCTCTTCTGTTTCATACTGATTTTGGCCTTGGCCTTGTTCCTTGTCACCTTTCTCAGTTGGGTTCACCTCTGGGTTTGCTCCATAGAACAAGAAGCTGGAGCCCCTTGCTGGTGGAATTGTTTGACTTCTTGTGTTCAGAGGTAATCATTATGTTAGGTAAGCAGGCAGGTAATTATAAGACAGCTCTGATGTATTTTGTTAATTTTGAAAAAACTTTTAAAAAGTTTTAAGTACTGCAACATATAATTCTTTCTTCATAGATACAATGACCCCTTAATCAACTTTGGAAAGTACTCCTTGTAGATAGGAAGTTGAAGAAGTATACAAATTTTTTATATCTGAAAATCTATTTTGGTACCTATGAGTCCTGCTCTGCATGAAAATTTAAGCCAGATATCCTGGAGCTGAAAGTCATTCTTGTCCTGTTTTAGTCAAGACTAGCTGACCTCTACAGATCCCCTTTAAGTTTGTGTCATGAGCTAGACACAGAAGTGCATAAGGGGAAAACATAAGGAAATCGATCGGAGTAGCACATATTTCTCATACTTCATCTATTTCTCTTAATTTTTTTTTAGAGGAGGGATTGTTCTGTTCTCAAAGATGATTCAGCCTGATGTTCTTAAATACAAGTGAAAAATACTGAGTTTATCACTTTAAGTTTTTTCTGACTTTGAGCATGTAGTATATTTAGTCTGTTTCTATTGTACTTTGTATAACTGGATGCACTGAATTTTAAGTATCTTGGGCTCGGCGCCTGTGGCTCAGCGGGCTAAGGCGCCAGCCACGTACACCTGAGCTGGCGGGTTCAAATCCAGCCCGGGCCCGCCAAACAACAATGACGGCTGCAACCAAAAAATGGCCGGGCATTGTGGCGGGCGCCTGCAATCCCAGCTACTTGGGAGGCGGAGGCAGGAGACTCGCTTGAGCCCAGGAATTGGAGGTTGCTGTGAGCTGTGATGCCACAGCACTCTATCCAGGGTGACAGTTTGAGGCTCTGTCTCAAAAAAAAATAAATAAATAAATAAAAAAAAAAAGAATTTTAAGTATCTTGTTAGTTTTCAAATCAGCGTGTTGTATAATTATATTTCTCCTTACTGAAATTCTGTGCTATAATTATCCTTGAAAGATTTTGGATTGTAAGAAAGCATTTGCTACTAGTTATTTATTTTAAGTGGTTAAAAAGTAATTTTAATTTAGTTGTAATATGCAAAATAGAGAAATTAAATCCCAGTGGTCTTCATGGAGAAAATATTAATAATACCTCCAAAAAGTTAGGAATTTGTGTTTCATAAAGTTTCGTGTATAGCTTTTTTTTTTTTTTTGAGACAGTATCTCACTTATTAACCCTTGGTAGAGTGCTGTGTCATGTATAGCTTTTTGAGATTTAATTCAGCTACCATACAATTTACCTCTTTACAGTACACAGTTTAGTGCTTTTGAGCATATTCACAGGATTGTGCAGCTGTCAAGCTAATTTTAGAATATTTTCATTCCCCTCTAAAAGCAACCCTTGACCATCAGTAATCACTCTCTATTTCCTTTAATCCTTAGCCCTAGGCAACCAATAATCTGCTTTATCTTTGTGGATTTGCCCATTCTAGACATTTCATACGAACAAAATTGTGCAATATGTGCTCTTTTGTGACTGACTTCTTTCATTTAACACAGTACTTTCAAGGTTCATCCATGTTTTGTTTATCCATTCATTTTTTGATGAATATTTGGGTTGTTTCAACTTTTTCATTGTTATGAATAATAGTGCTGTGAACATTGGTGTATAACTGTCTGAGCCCTTACCTTCAATTCCTAGATGTTCAGTATACCTGGAAATGGAATTGCTGGATCATGTGGTAACTCCGTATTTAATTTTTGTGTAACTACCAAACTATTTCCCATAGCTGCTGCACCATTTATATTCTCACCAGCAATGTACCAGGATTGCATATTTCCTTACATTCTTGCCAACACTGTTTTCCACTTCTTTTTGACAGTACACACATTACTCTGGATTTATATGGTGTTTTATTGTAATTTTGATTTGCATTTTCCTAATAACTAATGATATTGAATATATCTTTTTATGTGCTTATTGACCATTTGTGTATAGTCAAACCCCTTCCTTATTTTCATATTGGGTTATTTGGAGTTACGGAAGTTGTTTATGTATTCTAGATACTACAGTGTTATCAGATATATGATTTGCAGATATAGTCATGTATCCCTTAACCGTGGGGATACCTTCTGATAACTATGGGGTGATTTCATTGTTGTGTGACTATCATGAAGTGTACTTATACAAACCTAGATAGGGTAGCCTGCTACCCACTTCAGCTGTGTGGTCTGGCCTTATTCCTCAGGCTGCAAACCTGTACAATGTATTACTATACTGAATACCATAGGTTAAGTATTTGTGTATCTAAGTTTATCTAAACATAAAGAAAAATACAGTGAAAATACAGTATAAGATATAAATATGGTAGCTGTGTATAGGCACTTACTATGAAGGGAGCTTATAGAACTGGAAATTGCTCTGGATGAATGGTAAGTGGTGAGCGGATGTGAAAGCTTAGGGTGTAAGTGTACACTGCTATAGACTATAAAAACTGTACACTTAGGCTATACCAAGTTTATAAGAATATTTTTCTTTCTTCAGTAATAAGCTTGTTTGCTGTAACTTTTTATTTACAGGATTATTGGTAGTAAATGTGGTCTGTCATTGACTAAAACATTATACAGTACGTGACCGTATTTGGGTTGTTTTGTTTCTGAGATAGGGTCGCTTGTTGCCTGGGCTAGAGTGCAATGACATCATAGCTCACTGATCTCAAAGTGCTGGGGTCAAGCAGTCTTCCTGCTTCAGCCTCCTAAGTATGTGGGACTACATGCATGTGTCACTATGCCCACCTAATTTTTTTTACTTTTGTAGAGACAGGATCCTGCCGTGTTGCCTAGCGGTTTTAAACTCCCTGCCTCAAGCAGTCCTCCCACCTTGACCTTCTGAGGCCCAGATCTCCTGTGATTACAAGGTGTGAACTGCCGTGTCCAGCCTTGACTTGTATTTTTACTTTCCTGTTGGTATTTTTTGTGGCTCAAAAGTTGTTGATTTTTATGTATTCTAGTGTACCTATATATTTTTCCTTTTATGGCCTTGGTTTTGGCTTTATATGGAAGGAGACCATTGATTAGGGATAATGAAGACATCTGTTTTTTTCCTCAGAGTTATATAGATTTAGGTCTCTAATCCATTTTGATTATTCTGTGAGTTATCAGTTCAGCTTCATTCTTTGGCTAATATCTATTTGCCCCAGCATCTTTGAATTATCTGGGCACCCTTGCTAAAAATTGGTAGGCCATAAATGTGGAATTATTTTCTGTATTGTTAGTATATGTCCTTAAGCTAGTATTATGCTGTCTTCACTTACTGTAGCTTTGTAGTTAGTTTTGAAATTGGGATATGAATCCTCCAACTTCATTTCTCTTTTTCAAGATTTTTTTGAAGTTTGAACTTTTGACTATATCTGGTATTATCACACTTTTCTAATAGATAATAGAATATATTAGAAATATGTGTGTGTATAGTTCTAGGTAAAACCGTTTTCTGGGTAACTGGTTCACTTTTTATTCATCAAATCTTTATTTTAATCATTGTGAATAAAAATTATTTATTATGTATTATATAATAAAAAGTATACACACGTATACATGATATACTTGGAATATAATTTAGCTTTTTCTATACAGTTCAAAATCATTATTGTGAAAAGTTAGCTATTGTGTAGTGTTATTTCCAGGTTCTTTTTATATATCTAGCCATTAGCTTCAGTGTCAGTTATAGAAAATGCAAATAAATTCTAAGAAGAAAATAAAATTTATCTTTATTTGGCCACCCAGACTTTTTTCTAGGCATATCTTAAAATCACATTATATGTGTCTGTTGCTTTGAAATCGTTTAGATTGTGTCCATTCATTGTCTTTAATCACCTTTTAGTTTTAATGTCTATACTTATTGTTTTGTACGGTAGTACTTTTTTTTTTAACATTGGACAGAGTTGTGGTTTTTTGTTGCAGTTAAAATTTTTTTGCTACATTTTTGTACACACCTATGATTTTATGCTTGGGAAAATTCTTAGAAATGGATTTACTGGATCCCTTTTTGAATTTTTTAATATACATATAAGGCCAGATTTTTCTTCCAGAGGTTTGAACTGATTTGTAATCTTCGCTCATAATGAAAAGGAGTAATGTTTACCTACTCTTTGATCCGTGTTTTTATTATTTTCTTTACTCTGGCAAATTTGATAGGAAGCCTATGAAATTATGATTTTGTTTACTTTTGTTTCATTAACACTTAAATTAATACTTTCATGTTTAATTGCCCAATCATACTTGACTCATATTTTGTACTATTTTTCTAAAAACTTTTTTGCTTTTGGGATATTAGATCTTTTTATTCACGTTGCAATATGTTTCCCATTTTTCATTTGTTTTTATATTTATTACTAAAAAAATGTATAATCAAATCTGTCATTCCTTTAGCATCTGAATTTTCTCCATTGTATACCTTTTAATTATATTTTCATCTAACATTTCTATAGCTTTTAAAAACATTACAATTAAATTTTTATTTAATCTCAAATTTATTTGATATAACTTGTTAGGTAGGGTTCTAATTTTATTTTTTCTATTCCTTTTAATATTACTGACTAGCTTTTTTACAATTCACTTGAAATGCCTCCTTTGCCATTACCCATAGATCCCATACGTACTTGTTTTTTATTTCTGGACTTCCTTTGCTAATCCATTGATCTGTCTATTCCTTTGTTACTCCCCTACTGTTTTAAGTCTTATGTATTTATAATATCTGTAAAACCAGATACTCTTACAATACTCTTACAATACTCTTCTTTGAAAAAGAAATGGTTTTTCTTGTTCATTTATTCTAAAGTCTAAAATCAACAATTCAAACTCTAAAAAATATTTTGAATTTGAGTTAAATATATGCAATAATTACTCTTCATACTCAGCAATTTGATTATGTTTTTGATTTGTTCAACTTTTATCTTAAGAACCTTGATAAAACCTTATAGTGTTTTTCATGTAAGCCCTACATATTGTTTATTACAAAGTATAAGGTACGTTATATATTTAAGTAGTATTTGCACAGATTTGTGTATCATAGGTCTCATGTAATATTTGTGGCATGCTAAAATATTTTTTATTGTTCATCTGAAATGCAGATTTATCTGGGTATCCTGTATTTCATTTGCTAAATCTGGCAACCCTATACACACTTGTTAACCATTCGTTATGGGTTTTTGCTAAAAATATGCCCAAAGTGGAGATAGTTCAGTAAATCCCCAGTAACAGACCATGCATCTCAAATAATCATAAATTTTTCTGCAGTTCTTAAGTAGGTAGTTTACATTTTATTGGCTTTTTTTAGTTCACTATCTTAGATTTTCTAGGTAAGTATTTGTATCATCTACAAATGTTAATAGTTTTATTGTCTGCCCCACCTCACCCCCCCAGTACTTCAACTTCAGAAAACCTGGTGTTAATGCACTGGCTATAACTTTTTAATAACTTTTAATAGCTTTAACTTCTTACTAGAAGTGTTAGAGATATTTTCATCTCACTTTTGGTTTTTAAATGGGAATATTTCTAGTGTTTGTCTATTAAGTAAGAGCTCTTATTTTTATTTTCCTAATATTACTGAATTTGAGATTGACATATATGATGTACTAGCTTCATGAGCTTGAGCAAGTTATTTAATCTCTCTAAGCGCTTTGGATTTCTCGTCTGTAAAGTGAATTCATCCCACAGAGGTCTTTTGTGTAACATAATAAGATAATACATGTGAAACAAGTTTTCAAGCTTGCATAAGGCCATAAAGTTACATATACTTTACTATATTTATTAATCACACTTGTTCTATCATTTGTAATTACCTATTTCTCTATTTCTGGATTATGCTAATTTATATTTTTCAATAAGAATTTCAGATGTTTATTAGATTATCATCCTAAATGGGTTTATTTGCAGTTAGCAAACTATAGTTGTTTCTGCTACAATGTTGTGGTTGTGTTTTGGAGAAATCACTCATAAGGAAAAATACCTTATAGAAATAGCAGTTGCATTAGAGAAAGAGGACTAAAGAGTCTCAGTAGAACTTAAGTATTTGTATAGCAGTAATCTAAAAATAATAAATATGCTGACTAAAATGAATAAAAACAAACCAAATGATTCTTACCCATTAGTCCACACATTCAGAAGATTCTTAATTTCTCCTGTCACGTTTGTCCTTGACCATGTAGTTTTGTTTGCAGAACTGTTGTCAGCTGTCATTGGTAAACCAAAGAATAAAAGAACACTTGAGTAAACAAAATAGTTCTATTTCAGAAGGTATTTAAACAATGCAGCTGTATGTGCCTGTTCTTTGCATGCGACTGTTATTTTGCCTATTTACACTGTGCTCATTGCAGTTGGCAGTGTAATAATAATGCTTTGTGTGCTGATTTTCGCCCTAATTTAGCGGTTCTCAACCTGTGGGTTGTGACCCCTTTTCAACAATGAAAATACACTGCAGAGAACCACTGCTGTAATTAATCAATGGTGGTAAATCTATATTGTCTTGTAAAAACTCATACTGCAAGAGACTTGCTCACATTTGCTAGTACAGAGGAAATAGTACTGTAAATGCTTGTTGATTGCAAATGGCCAAATGACCCATTTCAGATATTGAGACTTAACTGTTACTGCTCTAGCTAGGTGCAAGTATTCAAGCCTGGCTCAGTAAACTTATTAGATATTGGTTGAAAATAAAGTAGAAAGTATAATCTTGGTATTGTACAATCATAATACCTTTTTGCTTTTGGCAAATATTGTTACATTACTAGAAGATAAGAACTACAACAGATTTGAAGAAAAGCAAACGATGATTTAGGGAGAGGTACCATAGTGTGTGTATATATATATATATAGTAAAGGGGTTTGGGTTTTTCAGCTTGGAAATTAAAGGAGTGGATTTGAAGTATAGAAAACTATGAATCATGTAGGTAAGTTGGACTTGTTTTCAAACCTCAGCTTGATAGCTATCATTTCTTCTTTTCCCAGTCTCAAAATAGAACAGTCAGATAAAAGCTCTATACTGCTTTATTTGGAAATTGAAATTGACTTCCATAAAAGTTTAGGTATGTTCATGAATGATAATAGTTATCATTAGTTATTAAATAACTATGACTAATAGTCATAATTAGTTATTAAATGGAATTAAGCTAGTTTAAGGTTATATCCTCAGTCTTGTGAGATTTAGATCAAGGTGCATAAGTGTATTTGAATATATGAATGTAACTTAAAATATTTGCTTTGCTATTATATGGAAGAAGGACAAGACTACTTTGTGACCTAAGATATAGAACTGTGACCAAGGACTGAAACTAAGTAGAACACACCTTGGCAGTGTAACATAAGGAAGAACCTTATAATAGACAAGTAGATACCAGGTCTAAGATTTAATAATAGAATATTAGGAAACATTAATTAGTTAGAGAATGTTGGTTAAATGGGTTATAAATCTAAATAATGGAAGAGAAGTTGTGCCAAAACCTGGAGATAGTTGTTTGGTCTTTAGAATTTAGATGAACCACAGCCCTGTTTTACATTTTTTTAAATAATACTTTAAAATTTTAAAAATGAAATGGTCACATAAGAAATAAAAGACAATAGAAGGGTCTGAACTAAAAGTAATAGTGCTCCAATCTTCTGATCACCTTTTTTCCTTCCCTAACTAGTAGTGAGGGAAAGGTAAGTGTTGAGAATTTCTTCCAGATTAGTGGCTTGAATAATTGACAGTGGAGTAGCCATTAGATGAGAGACAGAGTAACCCTAGGAAGCTGTGTAGAGCAAGAAGTCTTTCACTGAATTGTCTTACATTGATTGAATTATTTAGGCCTTAAATGAATTGTTTCAAAAGGAGTAGGAGCTGCCTTGAACAGGTTTTTATTGGCCATAGTTGGAATAACTTGAGCATCAGAAAGAATATACAGTCAACCCTCCATATTTGTTATGGGTTCTGCATCTATGGTACAAAGAATATACAGTCAACCCTCCATATCTGTTATGGTTGTATGTGCACTGAATATGTACAGGCTCTTTTCCTTGTCATCCTTCCCTAAACAATACAGTATAATAACCATTTACATAGGATTTACATTGTATTAGATATCATAAGTAATCTAGAGACCCCATATCTACTACAAATAGAAAAATTAATCGGGCATTGTGGCTGGCACCTGTAGTCCCAACTACTCAGGAGGATGAGGTAGAGGGATGACTTGAGGCCAAGAATTTAAGGTTGCTGTGTGCTGTGATGCTAGGGCACTCCACCCAGAGACTCTTGTCTCTAAAATAAATAAATAAATAATCAAGATGCTGCATGTATCTTACATGTAAACACTATGTTCTTAGGGCTCTTGAGCATCTGTGGGTTTTGGTATCTTAGGGGTGTGGTCCTGGAACCAATTCCCCCCACAGACAACAAGGGATGACTGTGTCTTATGATATGGGATACAAAGAATCCATAGTGATAGTAAGAGTGGGGGAGTTCTTTACAGAAGAATGTCGATTGATAAATTTGGAAGGAATGATGAATCAGAAAAACTGTTTTGTTGCTCTCAGCGTAATAATTGATTCAGGCAAGAATCATTGATGAATGTTAAGGTCATTGGGTGAAAGTCTTGAGAGAATAAAATGTTCAAATGGTTTTAAAAAATCCCCTCAGAAATTATTTGCTATTAGGTTATTTTAGTATAAAATGTCTGATTTCCTTAAGTTCTAATACAAGTTTGACAGTTGGTATCTCTGACATTTCTCCTTGATACTTGTTTTATCTGTATTGTGAAGGTACTTCTTCATTCTTTCAAATACACATTTTTGCTTGTGGTTATCTTTCAGAGTTTTTTAGAACAATTTTTTGGAACCATGGATAATTCAAAAATTTCTGTTATTTTCAAGTATGAGTTCATTGTGGAACCAGTGTAGTACATACAGACAGCTGGAAATATCAGCTACTGTTAAGATAGCAGAACTGTGTTAATAGTTTAGGTGTGTACACTAATTGTACTGCTTCTTATTTGAGATATAGTAAACTAAATTGTTAATTCAAAATCAGATATTTAATATTTAATGACCTAATAATTGCAAAAGGAAAAATGTACCTTTCTAATGGAGAGATCTGACAGTCACCAGCTTAATCAGATGATCAATTTTAGCATCATCAAAGTGGGACAGCCCATCACTTTTTGTCTTTGATGTGATGCCGATAGAATTATCCTACCAAAAATGTTTAACTTAAATCTAATCATGATGGAGCAATCAGACAAATACAGAGTTAGTGCTATTTTACAAGATCCCTATCCTAGCCTTTTTAACAAAGTCAGTGTTCTGAAAAGCTTCTTGATGGTTGAGGGGAATCCAATTTTAAAAAGGCAGTCAGAGACATAACCAAATTCAGTACATGGATTCTGGATTTAATAAAAACCTGCATGAAAGACATTTTTGGAACATTCTGGAAAATTTGAGTATGTATTATGCATTAGATAAGTTTATGAAAATATTTTGGGGGGCATATAAATGATATTTTGGTTATGTAGGAGAATGTCATTCTCAGAAGATACTGCAACATAATGTTTGCAAATTATTTTCAAGTGATTCAGAAGAAAATAATATATACGTATGTATTAAAAGATGGGGTAAAATATTAATTTTGTATAGATGAAAGGTATTTAAGAGTTCCTTATACATCATTTAGTTTTTCCTTTGGACTTTAAATAAACTCTCAAGTATTCATTTAAACCTATAATGTAGCTGAATAGCACTAAAAGTTGTGTAACTCCATATTCCGTAACCTTACAAACATTCCTCCGTGGAGTCTCCTAGTCTCTTTAAAACCTGAGCCTCAGCCTCACAGAAAACTGAACTGATGCAGATTTGGAGGCACTGGCAACTGAACAATTCCAGGTCTCTATAACAGTAAGAGTGACTTACCATAGGAACTGATATTACCTGTGTGTAATTTAAGCCATTACAGTGGTATATCTATAGTGGTGCCTCAGTGTAGTTTCAGTTTTCTTTCACTGATAACTAATGAATGTGACCAGCTATGATTACTTGCCACTTGAGTATCTTCTTTTGTGAAATTCCTGTTAACATTTTTTGCCTCTTTTTCCACTGGCTTTTCTACCTTTTTCTAATTGGTATGTAGGAATTCCTGTCATTTGTTGAATATACATATATATTCAGCAAGTAACTATTATTTTGTGACTTGTATTTTTACTCTTTCAATAGTATCTTTTTTTTTTTGTAGTTTTTGGCCGGGGCTGGGTTTGAACCTGCCACCTCTGGCATATGGGGCAGGTGCTCTCCTTTGAGCCACAGGTACTGCCCTCAATAGTATCTTTTGATGAGCATGATGTTCTTGATTTTAGTGCAGTTTAATTTATCATTTTCTTATGAGTAGCAGTTTTTGTGTCCTGTTTAAGAAATTACTACCTTCTGTAAGGTTGATTTTTCACAGTCACAGGTATAATCCATTTGGGATTGACTTTTGCATATTGTGCTAAATAGGGATCAAGATTTATATTATATGCTGTCTTAATTACTAGCTTTATTAAGTATGTATTAATACTTAGTAAATACAATAAGCCAGGTAGTATAAATCTTCCCATTGGTTCATCAGGATGTTCTTTGCTGCTCTGAGTTATTTTTCTTTTCTTATACTTTTTAGAATTCACATATCTGTCTCTTTTTGCTTTCTTTCCCCTGATTAGTTAACATCGAAGTGAGTTGAAAAACTTCATTATTATATTGGAATTTGTTTAGCTTTCTAAAGAAAATAACATTTTTTAAAAAGACACGTTTATTTAGCATCATTATCAGATTATGACAGCACTATTCAATAGCATAAGCCGAAAAAAAAAATTCTACATTAAAACTTTGTTGGATTCTTTACACTTAACCATAAAACTGAAACTGAAATAGCCTGTTGTACACTTAAGTCACAAATATAGTCCTTGAGTTTTTTGCCAGTGAACATGAGTATTGTCTAAAACATGTCTTCTTTGTAGTATATAGGCCCTGCCATCACTGTGGTAGGCTGAGTTCACAAATCTTTTGTAACCTGTCCCTTCTCTGGCTCTCCTCTCCTGCTAGGCATTGTTTCCCTACAGAAATTAAAACCTTTTGCTACTGCCATAGCTACCACTGCTACTGGAACTGCCATAGCATCTTGGTTTCATGGTTTGGTAAAGTATTAGCATTCATCACCATAAGTACCAAACTGCCTGCGAAGTTTCCTCCCATCATGGGTCCAAAATTTAGATTGATTGTTGTCATTGCCAAAATCATTGTAGTTTCCACCACCTCCGAAATTGCTTCCAGTGTTACCAAATTCATTCTAGCTATCTCTTCTCCTACTACACCAACCAGCACCACAGCTGCCACCAAAGTCACTATGACCAGGCCACCGAAGTTTCCTCCTTGACTGGTGTTGCCATTCTTACCAAAATCATGTCCTTGACCACCACCAATGTTTCCAGTACCATTTCACCCTCTTTGGCTAGAAGAAGTGCTAGCCATCTCTTGCGTTGACAGGGCTTTCCTTATTTCATAGTTCTGGCTGTTCACAGGATGGTATTTCTGAATTATACTTTTTTATCTACAGATTCATGGTCAAAGGTTGTAAAAGCAAAGCCCCTCTTGCCACTGCCTCGGTTAATCATGATTTCAGTAACTTTAACGTTCTTATATTGTTAAAAGTAATCTCTTTGGTGATGTTCTTCATTGTCTTCTTTAATGCCATACGCAAAGATCTTTTTCATAGTTAAGAGGGCACCTGTTCTTTGAGAATCTTCTTTTGAGACAGCCCTGTTTGATTTCACAACTGTTCCATCTACCTTGGAAGCCTCGCATTCATAGTTGCATCTACTTCCTCCTCAATGGCTTACAAATCCAAAGCCCCTGAAGAGCTTTGTGTTTGGATTTCCATTGCCACACAGTCCATGAACGTGACCATTCCTCATTGCTCAGGACAGCTCCTCAGACTCTTATCAGTTGTTTCTTTTTTTTTTTTCTTTTTTTTGAGACGGAGTCTTACTTTGTCACCCTTGGTAGAGTGCCATGGTGTCATAGCTTACTGGCAAACTCAAACTCTTGGGGTCAAGTGATCCTCTTGCCTCAGCCTCCCAAGTAGCTAGGACTACAGGCGCCCATCACACCACCCGGCTACTTTTAGAGATGGGGTCTTGCTCTTGCTCAGGCTTGCCTCAAACCCATGAGCTCAGGCATTCTGCCAACCTTGGCCTCCCAGAGTGCTAGGATTACAGGCATGAGCCACTGCACAGTTGTTTCAAAGCTCAACCCTTCAATGAAGAGCATCTGTAGCTGTTTAGACTCTTTAAGAGACTAACTTAGACAAGAACTTAGACAAGAAAGACTTTGATGATGCTTTGTTGGTGCTGTGCGTGGGCATAAAGAACATTTTTTTTTTTTTATAACATCAAAGTAATATATCGGATGGTGCCTGTGGCTCAGTGAGTGGGGCACCGGCCCCATGTACCGAGGGTGGCAGGTTCAAACCTGGCCCTGGCTGAACTGCAAAACAAAAAAATAGCCGGGTGTTGTGGTGGGCATCTATAGTCCCAGCTACTCGGGAGGCTGAGGCAAGAGAATTGCCTAAGCCCAAGAAGTAGAGATTGCTGTGAGCTGTGTGATGCCACGGCACTCTACTGAGGGCCATAGAGTGAGACTCTGTCTCTACCAAAAAAAAAAAAAAAAGTAATATATCATTTTTATGGTTGAAATAATATATTATTTTTATATAACTTATATAACCATCTTGTCTTGCATTGCTTAACGATGGGGACACATTTTGAGAAGTGAATCATTAGGTGATTTTGTCATTATGTGAGTATTGTGAAGTGTACTTTCACAAACCTAGATGGTATAACCTGTTGCATACCTAGGCTATGTGAAATAGCCTGTTGCTTCTAGGCTACAAACCTGAACAGCATGTTACTGTACCGAATACTGTCAGATAGCATGAAACAATGGTAAGTTTTTGTGTATCTAAACATATCTAAACATAGAAAAAGGTACACTAAAAATATGATATTACCATCTTATGTAACCACTGTTATAAATATGTTTTACTATTGATGAATACATTATATGACCCAAGATTATATATAATTTTTTGGAAAAAAATATAAAATGTTAAAAAAAAAAATCTAAAATGTCATATAGAAAATGTTAAAATGAACACAAAAAAAGAAGAAATTCAAACTGAAAGGGAGTATGCCAAGGTATTGCTTTCTGATAGGGAAACAGATGACTTATACTCCAGATTTTCAGCACTAAAGACTATTATTTCCTTCTCTTGGACATAAGAATAAAAAAGAATGTATTTAACAAACTTTCTGTTTTAGAACATTTAAGTTGTGATATAATCTAATCTTGAATTGGCACAAATATCCCTTGAACAATTAATTTTTTGTCATAAATGTTATTAGATGACTGAGTACACCAACATCAGGTTTTGTTTTGTTTCTTAATGGTAACATGGAACTGAATAGCAGATATAAAAGTTGGGTAACTTTCTTTTATCTCATTTAATGTCATTTCTCTTTGTTCTCTTGTATCTTAAGATGGAAGATAGCAAATATATATTATTTTTTTAGTACCATGACTCAAGTAATTCCTCATTTAAATCTGATTCCTTGAATTATTTTTCTTTCCAAATTGACCTTCTTTAAAAAAAAAATACGTGGAATAATGGTCTTTCTCTAAAACTTTTCCAAATATTGATGGCATTTTGCTGTGATGGCTTTTCTAATTTTTATAGAAATCTTTTAAGATTTCTTTTGTGAAGTTCTTATGTATATTAGGTAGAAAATAGAGGTGAACTTTTTTACACTTAAATGAGGAAGTTACTACTTTATATATGGAGCCCAGATTACATAAGAAACTGTATCTAAACAACTATGAAATAGTCCAGTACTGTATAATATAAAGAATTAGAGTGTGAATCAACTTTCATGCTTATGTTGAATATACTCCGTGATTATAGTTCCTTGTTCTGCTAAAAATTTAGGCATATTTCCATGTTCTTTAAATTGCTCTGCAACCCAGCTATCAGCTGTCACTTCATCTGTTAAATCTTATGTTTTCCAGTGCCTCACATTGCTTGTCTTCGTTGTTTTCTGCTGATGACATATGAAATCTGAACTCAGCACTCCTCTAGTTCCCCCCACTTTCATCCCCTGGCATATGCACAAATGCATTACTGAGTAATATAGACTTTACAGAAGTGTTTGTAAAGGAAATAGAGGAAGAGCTTCATATGCTTTCAGAGTTCCTAATAGACATATGTGTGTTCTCTATACCCACTTATCCTTTCTATATCACCTATTTACATGCAGCATCAGCATCCCTGACTTCTCTGCTTTACCTTTTTTTTGAGCTAGAATCTCACTCTGTCACCTGGGCTAGAGTACAGTGGCATCTGTATAGCTCACCTAGGTTCAAGGGATTATCCTGCCTTAGTTTCCTCAGTAGCTGGGACAACATGTGTACAACACTATGCCTGACTATCTTTTTCTGTTTTTTTGTGGAAATGGGGTTTCACTCTTGGTTAGCATAGTCTTAAACTTCTGGCCTCAAGTAGTCCTCTTGCCTCAGCCTCCCAGAGTGCTAGGATTACAAGTGTGAGCCAGTGCACTTAGCCTCTGGTTTGCTCTTTTTAAAATTTTATTTGTTTGTATTGTTGAGACAGAGTCTCACTTTGTCACCCTTGGTAGAGTGCTATGGTGTCAGAGCTCACAGCAACCTCAAACTCTTGGGCACGAGTGATCCTCTTGCCTCAGGCTTCAGAGTAGCTAGGACTACAGATGCCTACCACAATGCTGGGCTGTTTTTAGAGACAGGATCTTGCTCTAGCTCAGGCTGGTCTTTAAATCCTGAGCTCAGGTAGTCCACCTGCCTCAGACTCCCAGAATGCTAGGATTACAGGCGTGAACCATCGCGCCTGGTCTATGGTTTGCTCTTGATGTTTCTGCTTCCTACTCCAAATTTCTCTTCTCTCTGCCTCCCAGTTTGTATACTCCAACTCTTTGCAATGCACAGCAAAACAAAGAGAACCTTTGGAAACTACCATGCTTAGAAGCATGCTCTGAAATGGTGAAAATAATTTATTCAGTTACACCAAAGTTAAAAGGCTCTACTAAATGTAGCATATACCCATCATGTTTGATACATATGTGATATATTTGCATACATACATACATGTACTCACACTGTCATGAGCCAGATAATAACATTTCAGTCAACAACAGATAACATATGAGAAAAAACATAGAAGACTTTGTGATCTTTGGCTAATAATAGTTTTTTTAAGTATAACATCAAAAACACAACCCAGGCTCGGCGCCTGTGGCTCAACAGGCTAAGGCGCCAGCCACGTACACCTGAACTGGTGGGTTCGAATCCAGCCCAGACCCGCCAAACAACAATGATGGCTGCAACCAAAAAATAGCCGGGCGTTGTGGCGGGCGCCTGCAGTCCCAGCTACTTGGGAGGCGGAGGCAAGAGACTCGCTTGAGCCCAGGAATTA
>CAUYRH010135996.1:0-82072 GCA_963574655.1 Perodicticus potto | reverse complement strand
GGCGGGTTCGAATCCAGCCCGGGCCCGCCAAACAACAATGACGGCTGCATCCAAAAAAAAATGGCTGGGCGTTGTGGCGGGCGCCTGTGGTCCCAGCTACTTGGGAGGCAGAGGCAAGAGACTCGCTTGAGCCCAGGAATTATAGGCTGCTGTGAGCTGTGATGCCACAGCACTCTATCCAGGGTGACAGCTTCAGGCTCTGTCTCAAAAAAAAAAAAAAAAAAAGATGGTGACTTCATATCTTTTGTTTTAACCTGGATGGAGTTGAAACACATTCTTTTTATTTTATTTTTTAAGTTTTGCCAGTTTATTTAACAATAAAAATACCTTAAATTTGCATTACAATTTATCATGAGATGCTTTTATAGTGCTGGAGTAATAACATGGTAAAAAACACAGATCATTTTAATGTGTTAGAGTTTTTACACAGAAAAGCTTTTGATTAACAAGGATTACTTACAAAGCATGGTTTTTTTTTCATTGTCAAAGAACAAATACATCATGAATGAGTCATTCTTCTGACTATTTCATAAACTTTGAACTGTCTTCTCCTTTTGATTAGCTACCTTCCTCTCACCATGCCCTTAGGGAAGCATAGGCTCTGGGTGGAATGAATAGGTGGGTTATTGCCAAATAAGTTCGTGTTTGTTACTTCTGGACCCCACTGACCACCTCTTCTCATTTCGGAAAGGACAAGAACTGAGTGGGGGAGAGGGCTGAATGGAGTGTAGCCCATCGTTTTTCTTCCTCAAGAAGGATCACCTTCCCTGAAGGCAGCTCCATGAGATGCAGGGACTTATCTGTCGTTGGCGAACGTCTGTTTGCCAAGGGGACGGGAGGTCCAGGAGTCATGTTCAACTCCTTCCTCACCTTTCTTAGGTGGCACATCCCTTGAAACACATTCTTTTCAGTAAAGTATCACAAGAATGGAAAAGCAAATATCCCATGTACTCAATACTAATATGAAGCCAGTAGATGATCTAATTCACACCCACATAGGAGAAAAATGCATTTCAATTCAAGTTGGGGGGAGGAGGAATGAGGGACGGGGAAAAGCGACTGTTCCCACTGCATGGGCACAGTGTAGGGGTGTATGGCACACTTTCTGGGTGCAGGACACAACTACAAGAGGCACTCTACCTAATAAATTCAAATATTGTGATTTGGTTGTTTGTACCCTCACATTAACCTGAAATTAATAAACAAACAAACAAACAAAAAAGCGTTGATTGGAAACAACAGAATTTTTAAAGAAAGAATAATGATAGCTCCTATTTGTTGAATGTTGACTATACCACCTATTGTGTTAAACACTTATAAATGTCACTTTTAATTCTTACCTCACTCCTATTAAGCAGTATGCTGTTTCATCACTATTTTGTAAATGAGGGAACCAAGACTTGGGGAAGTAACTTGTCTAAGGACAAAGTTGAGAAATAGCAGAGCCCACCCACTGACAGCATTGAGGATTACAAGACAGGTGACCGCATGGTAGGTTCCAGGTTTGGAGGGCAAAGAAGTGACTTTGAAGTGGTGCTCACCCTCCTCCACCCCCTAGAAGTCCAGGTGGTACAAGAGAGGCAGAGCCTGTGACGGCTCAGTCCTCCCTCCTTGGTGCCTGGGCACAGACTAGGGGAGGTAAGCAGAGCCACCCAAGAGGATTTTGGACTACCCTGTAATGAATGCTCAGACAGTAAAGAATGCCCTTGAAAAGACTTGAGGAAAGATATTTTAATTCCTCAGGGTTCTTGCTTGGGCTTCTATTCTGTTTTTATTCACAGTGGCAGCAAGGATGAGTTTGGAAGCTTTTCAGTTTTAGCCCTTTTACCTGGAAATCCAAATCGTACCCTTCATAAGGCACAGGTTAGTGCTTACCCAAATGCATCTTTTCTGGACAACTTCAGTTGCTGTTTTAAGTATAAGCTACTTCTACTTGAGGATAGGTAGCATAACTTCATTGTAGCTGTATCTTTGGTGTTTGGCACTGTGCCCAGAAGAAAGCAGGTTTGTTTGGGGTTTGTTTTTGAATTGAATGAAAATCTCCCTGCACTTAAAGAGTTTTCATCACCTATTAGTGTTTGATCATACCGTAACATCTGTTTATTTTATGTGTGGTGGTCGTCCAGAGAAGAGTATATGGCGCTGCAGAGTGGGCATCATCTCTCATGTTTTTTGAACATCATACTCTATTAGGCAGGGGGTGAGGGGCTGGGTCACACAGCAGGCACTCTGCGAAGCCTTGGGGACTTCAGCTCCACCCATTCTGAAGTAGGCTTGCAGAAGTCTGTCATGGGATAGCTGGGTTGGTTGCCAAAAGAGTTGTGATATATTATTTCTGGAGGGAGAGGGACAAAAACAGAATGCTGACTCCTCCAGTAGTCTCAGCATGAGGGTCACAGAAGTATAAGCATCTTTTTTCAATCTGCATTGCTCCAATCCTCTGACACCTATTTAAGGGTGAGAGTACAGAGGCATGCAAACGGTACATTTCCCTTTGCACCCCTCAAGGTGAAATTTCTGCTGTTGCATGGGGACTTGTGGGAGCAGTTCTGTAGTTACTGCTGTATAATGCATTTATCATTCTGCTCCTCGGGTACATTTTGCCAAGCTGCATAATTTCCCTGTTCCTTCCTGCACTCACCAGCTCCATGATGATGATGCATCTGGTGGCCATAGCTTCTCTGATCAGAGTTTACGGTACAGTGACAGGAGCAATGTATTAGCTAATAATGACAGCAGGTAGCATTCACCAAGTCCCTGTAGGTGCCAGGTTCTCTAGTAAACACTTTCTAGACACCATCTCTTTAATGTTCATGGCAACCTGGCAGAGTTTGTATTATTATTCCTCAATTTGCAGATGAGATCTGTGAGACTTAGAGGGTGTCTTGTCCAAGGTCACATGGCTAGTAAGTGACGGAGTTGCTATTAAAATCCAGATCCTACTGAGGAACCTACACTATTATTAAATACCAGGAATCTATTTTGAATTCTGAAGTTATCTCTCTGTAGGACCTAGGACCAGAGCCTTTTTGCTTTCCCTCAGCCTCAGTTTCTTAACTTGCATAATGAGAAGGCCTCTCCCAAAGTTCTAAGGTTTGTACCCTTCTATTTTGGATAGAGCTCTAACCCACTTGGAGATTGATTTCTTTTCACCTTTCAGATTTTTTTGGTTTGTTTTATTGTGGCAGGCTAGCTGGTAGGTATTAATGTCATAGCATTAACATATATATCGAGAATTAAGAGAATACATAGTATAAAACAGTATGAATCAGTGCTTTCTAGTAGTACTTTCTATAATGATGACAATGGTCTGTATCAGTCGAACAAAATACCTGATAATCACATGTGGCTGCCGAGTCCTTGAAATATGGTTAGTGTGAGTTGGAAACTAAAATTTTGATTTGATTTAACTTCAATTCATATTTTAATAGTTAGTAGCTACCATATTGGGTGGGACAAGTATAGATAATATAATAACATAAAATTAAATAGGATATAGAATAGATTCTTTCATTCCTATCTTTATCTTTCCTTTTACTCCTGTATTCGAAGTGAGGCTTCTGATTTCCATGTTGATTTTTTCTAGAGGTGCAATGCCTGATGTATTATTACATTTCTATGGTGCTTTCATCTTTCAGCACACACAGACATACATTATGATATCATTTGGTGTTCTGCCTGTGAAGCATCAGAAAGAATAGTGCTGTGTGCATTTGTCAGATAAGGAAACTGAGGCACAATTAGTAGTAGCTGAAAAAATACTTACTGCATGAATAAGTAACTTATCTAAAGTCATTTTGGGAGCAGTGGAACCAGGACTGGGAACTTACAACTTCTTTTTCCAGCCTAATGTTTCCTCTAGTTTTCCTATCACTGGTGTCTGCTCATTAGGTAATTCTTTTAATGGTAGATGGAGGACTTTTTCTTTCATTTTATACCATTCTGTGCTATTTGATCTTTTAACTCTATGTACCATTATAATGGCAAAGAAGAAGAAACGTTATGAGGCAGTATAATAGAGCTGTTCTTATTTTGTAGACGTGAGAATTGGTGTGCTAATCGGAGAGAAGCAAGTTTTTCATGTGAGACCTGTGGTCAAAGAGGATTAAATCTCATCTCCAATTCCAGTTCTGGTATTGGTGGAATCGTTTTCTTTCAGTCCAGTCCTCCCATAGAAAACAACCATAAACTCAGACAAAATATAAAAAACCAGTACTTACAGAAACTGGAGAGGGACCAAAAGTAGTCACATTCTTAACAAGAGTGAAGGTCCTGGAAATTAAGACCGAGGAACTGTTCTAGACTGAATGATTCTAAAGAGACATGGAACTAAATAAACTGTGTAATTGTGACCTGGGTCCTTTTGTTGTAAAAGACATCACAGGAACAACTGGTGGAACCTAAATGGAGTCTGAAGCTTTGTTGGAAAGTTACATATCGGTGTAAGTTTTTTAGTTTTGATGGTTGAATTGTTAAGCAGAGAGTGTTGTCAACTTGCTGACAAACATGCTATAACGTTTGGTGACTGTATCAATTTAGCAACTTGCTCAGAGGCCAATCTAGGGAATATAGAGCAAAGATGGTAAAATGTTAAGAATTGAGGAATATGAGAAAGGGTGAGCAGGTGTTCTTTGAACTTTTCTCTAGGTTTGAATTTATTTTAAAATAAAAAGATTTTCAAAACTTCAAACTGAACCCTAATGATGATAGAACACATGAACATTTGTGGGATGTAGCTAAAGCAGTGTTTTGAGGGAAATTTATGTCTTGAAATGCTTACATAGTATTAGAAAGTAGAAAGGACTAAATCTAGTCACGTAAGGTTACATCATTAGATGTTGAAAAAAGATGAGAAAAATAAGCCCAAAATAAGTAGAAAGAAGGAATTGATAAAGACAAGGACAGAAAATGATGAAATGGAAAACAGAGAAAAATTGAGAAAAAGAAAAACCAAAAAGCAATTCCTTGAAAATGTCAACAAAATTGATAAGGCCCTAACTGCACTGACCAAGGAAAATGAAAGTGATCACAAAATACCATTATTAGGAACAAAAGTAGTTATTATCATTACCGGTTCTACAGACATTAAAGGAGACTAAGGAAATATTGTGAGCAACTTTATGCTAATAAGTTTGGCAACTTAGATAAAATGGATTAATTATTTGAAAAAATACAGTGTACCAAAACACAAGATGAAATATAAATATAAATAAAAATGGAAAATCCAAATATCCTTATATCTAGTAAAGAAATCATTTTAGTATCAAAAGCTTTCCCACAAATAACTTTCTAGATGGCATAGATGGTTTCTCTGGTAAATTTTATGAAATATATAAGGGGAAAGAAAGTAACGCTTTTACACAAACTCTTTCAGAGTATGAAGAAAGAGGGGATACTTCCTAACTTATTTTGCAGTCAGCATAGTTCTGATAACAAAACCCAACAATGATATTACAGAATAAGAAAATTATAGAATAGAATCCCTCATGAATACAGACAGAAAAGTCTTTAATAAAATATTAGCAAATTAAATCCATTAATATTTAAAAAGGATAATGTATCATGATCAAGCATCCTGGGAAAGAAAACTTGCTTTTTTATTTGAAAAGCAATAAATGTAATTCACCATATTAACAAAATAAAGGAGAAAAAAACAGAATAATAATTTTAACAGATACAGAAAAACCATTAGTAAACTTAACAATCATTTGTGATAAAAAAAACTCTTAGCAAATTAAAAATAGAAGAGAATTTCTGCAGTCTAATAAAGGGAAATTATAAACTGCTAAAATTATAATTGATGGTGAAAAATTTAATGTGTTCCCCCTTAGATCAGAATAAGGCATTCTCATCATTTTTATTTAATACTATACTGGATGGAAGCCAATCTATCTAATACTATAAAATAAGAAAAAAGGCTTACAAATCAGAAGGGAAGAGGTAAATCTTTTTCTATTCATAGATGACATGATTTTTTGAGATAGAAAATCTTAAGGAATCTGTAAAATAACTATTAGAACCAAAAAGGCAATTGAACAGGATACTAATTCAACACTCAAAAATTAATGATATTTTTAATATAGTAGCAGATGGAAATTAGAAAAAATTTTAAAAGCAATTTCTTTTATAATTACATCAAAAAGCATAAAATATTTAGTTATACACTTAACAAAAATGTGTAAGACCCATAAAAACTACAAAACACTGCTGGGAGAAGTTAACGAAGACCAAATAAATGGAAAGATTTATCACATCCATGTATTGGAAGACTCCTTGTTGTTAACTTGTCAGGCCTCCCCAAGCTGATTTATAGATTTAAAGCAATCACAATGAGAATCTCAAGTGGCAGGAGAGGGGGCCGTGGGAGTAGATGCTGGTAAGTTGATTCCAACATTTATATGGCAATATACAGGACAGTGATTATCCAAAGCAATCTTTGGATGGAAAAAGAAGAATAAAGTTGTCAAGATTCACATTACCTGACTTCAGGATTTACTATTAATACACAACTACATACAGTGTCTTACTAATACCAAGAATCAAATAACCCAATAAGAAAAGGCAAAAGACTTAAATAAACATTTCTCCAGATGATATACAAGTGGCAAACAAGCATGTGAAAAGATGTTCAGCATCACTAATCATTAGGGAAATGCAAATCAAAACCACAATGACATATCATCTAATACCTATTAGGGTGGCTACTATTAAAAACAAGCAAACAAACAAAAAACAAAAATATAAAAGAAAGAAAATAACATGTGTAGACCAGGATGTGGAGAAAGTGGAACCCTTATACATTGTTGGTAGGAACTTAAAATACTGCAACTGCTGTAGAAAACAATATGGCAGTTCCTCAGAACATTAAAAATAGAATTGCCTTATGATCCAGGAATTCACTTCTGGAGATGTATCTGAAAGAACTAAAAGCAGGCTCTGGAGGAGATATTTCCATACCTATGTTCGTATTCATAATAGCCACAAGGTGAGAGTAACCAGGTGCCCAGGGAGGGATGGATATACAAAGTGTGGTGTATACATACAATGAAATATCATTCATCCTTAAAAAGGAAGGAAATCATGGCACATGCTACAACATGGATGACCCTGGAGGACCTCATGCTCACTGAAATAAGCCAGTCACAAAAAGACAAATACTATATGACTCCCACTGATACATATGTGTGAGGTAACTAGAGTAGTCAAAATCATAGAGACAGAAAATAGAATGGTAATTGTCAAGGGCTGGGGGAAGGCGGACATTGTGGAACCATTATTTAATGAGTGAGAATTTTAGTTTTGTAAGATGAAAGTAGTTTTGGAGATGGATGGTGATGATGGTTGCACAAGCATGTGAATGCACTCAACACTACTAAACTGCTTGTAAGTGGTTACAATGGTAAATTTTATGTTATGTGTATTTTGCCACAATAAAAAAAATCAGGGGACTAACTCATCAAAGCGTATGTGAAGGATATGTCTATCTGTAACTTATTTTGAAATGCATTAAAAAAATGGATTGATAAATTAAGAGAGGGATGGCCAGATATGGGATAAAGCAAATACAGCAAAATATTAACTGTAGAATTTAGGTAGCAGGAATACGAGTGCTAATTGTACATTATTTAAGCCTTTATGTTTGAAAGTTTTTATAGTGTTGGAGGAGAAACAACTTATTAGACAAAAGAAAATCTCCAGTTTCTAATGATTTTGGCCACAATTCAGCAGTACACTGACCATGAGCCTGCTTTGAGTAGTGGGTGATCTGATATGGGCAGTGGTTTGCATTTACTTTTTCCAGTGTGAGGCTGACGGAAAACTACAAAGGGCCCCTCAAGACTGATCACCATTTTAAAACAAACAAGCTTGTGTGGGATTGGGCAGAGGGAGGGAAACTGACATTGCTTGAGGGCTGCCTTGCCTGATATTCTGTAGGTACACTGTTTCATTTACTCTACCAATAACATTGTTAGGTACTCATTATCATCTTCATTTTACAGACTGGAACTCTAGAACTCAGAGGCCAAGTACCTGGCCCAAAGACTTGCACAGCAGATTAGTGGCAGAGCTGGGCCTGCCACCCAGATTTGGTGTCTTGTAGTGCTCTGTTCTTTCCACTGTCCCAGGTGGCCTTGTTAGCATCCTGGGATACTGATATCTTGCCCTTGAGGACAGGAATGTTGAGGGTGCAAGGTTACTTGTGTTTCCTTTGACTCCTTTTTCTTGCTGCGAAACCTGCTCTCCTAACTTCCTTATTGTACTTCTTAACCATTCAGCTTTCCTCTTCTTTGTTAGACTGGAAGCGGGGAGGAGTAATCACACTGGGGAGTGCCCTGCTGTGTTTTATTCAAAAATTTTTCTGGGGCTCTTTCTTTTGTATTTCATACCTTTAATTCAAAATAAAACAAGTAAATAATGATTCCTTCTGCTTTGCCACTATGTATTTTTTTTGAGACAGAGTCTTACTATGTCTCCCTTGATAGAGTGCCGTAGCGTCACACCTCACAGCAACCTCAAACTCTGAGACTCCTGCCTCAGCCTCCCAAGTAGCTGGGACTACAGATGCCTGCCACAACGCTTGGCTATTTTTTATTGTTGTTGTAGTTATAGTTGTTGTTTTTGTTTTAGCAGGCCCAGGCTGGGTTCGAACTCACCAGCCCGGGTGTATGTGGCTGGCGCCCTAACCACTGACCTACGGGCGCTGAGCTGTGCTTTGCCACTATTGCTGAAAATCTTTGTGACATTCCTGGTTGCATGTCCTGGTGATGTCTGAGCATTGGACTGAAAAAAGGACTGACAACATCATTACCAAAGAGGTTTCCTCAAGGGAATGGCCAAGTCTAGAATAGAACAGCCATCTGCTGCCAGATGGACAGGGTTCCACTGAGCTATGGATTTGACCCAGAGGCTGTCCTTTTCTTCGTGTTTGCACTTTTGGGATATCCCTTGTATGTCATCGTTCCCTTCCGGCTCACTGACTCTCCCACCCTAACAAAGGCGACTCCATCCCTCAGGAGTCACTCTGCCTGTGATGCAGAGGAAGCCAGCAGCACACTGTATTCATGCAGCGAGGTGGCACCTCAGCTTTTCTGCATTGAAACACCCAAATTAATTCACCAGTGTTAGCAGTCTTCCCACCTCAGAAGGCTCATGGCACTTCAGAGTGTTCCAGTGTAAGCGGCAGGGCTGAGGAGAGGTAGATCTTACTGTCCCCACACGAATGCTCTTGTCTTATTTACCTTGATTCTTTATTATCTTGGAAACCAGTAAGCTTGGGAAGGAGGTAAAGCAGGTTGGTGGGTGAACAGAAGTCAGAATAATGAAGTCTGTTTTCCTTTTTAAATTAGAAAGGTAAAAAACCTTGTTTTTCTAGTCTTGTCATCTAACTTGTTGACGATTAAAATACGCTTTTCTTTTCTTACTTCTTTGTTCTACCCTAATCTTTTCTTCTCCTTTTCCTTGTTCTGCCACTCTCTCTTCTTCCTGTCCTTGCTTTACCTTCTATTCCTTTGTCATTTGTTTTCTGAGAATATGAAGATATAGAATGGTAGGAAAAATATAGCACATCAGACTTCTGCTCCCCTTCCCACAGTAATAGTCAACATCTTAAAGAGGGAGCCCAGGATGTTTATTCACTCATTCAGAATTCAGCACATTTGTTAAGCTCTGTTCTACAACAGTTCACTGTCTGATGAGAGCCAATCTGCTAAGCTAAGGAAGACCAAGAAACCAAGGCAGAAATTGCTTATCTTTCCCTAACACCCATTCGTCTACACATCATCCTTTCCTGATACCCGTGAAGTATCCCTGCCTGTCTCTCCTGGTGAGCAGCTGTATTCATGTACCTATTTAGCATTAGATGCCATTTCACTTTCTTTTTATTTTTTATTTTTTTTGAGACAGAGCCTCAAGCTGTCACCCTGGATAGAGTGCTGTGGCATCACAGCTCACAGCAACCTCCAAATCCTGGGCTCAAGCAAGTCTCCTGCCTCCGCCTCCCAAGCAGCTGGGACCAAGGTGCCTGCCACAACGCCTGGCCATTTTTTGGTTGCAGCCATCATTGTTGTTTGGCGGGCCCGGGCCTGATTCGAACCCGCCAGCTCAGGTGTACGTCGCTGGCGCCCCAGCCGCTTGAGCTACAGGCGCTGAGCCTCACTTTCTTTATAGAACTTTGGTTCTATAACACTCAGCATAGCCATGTATTCCTAAGATATCCTCTTTCTCTGTTTGCCTTATGTCAATTACTCCTGACCAAGCATGAACTTCGTATTTCCCCATGTCTCTGTCATTGACAACTTAGTAACTAAAGTGTCCTGCAATCTTGAGCAAGGAGACCCATGGAAGGCAGAAAAGTCTAGGGTCCCTCCTAACGTCAGAGGTCTAGAGTCCTTGAAGAGCCAGGGATTCTGTAATGTTAACACATGGAACTGGAAATCAGGACACTTCAGTGCTAGACCCAATTTGCCAATAACTCACTGCATGGCCTTTGAAAGTCACTTTGCTTCTTTGGGTGTCAGTTTTCCTACCTCCGGCATTGGTGCCTTCAGAGATATAGGTATAAGTTGAGTTGTTTGTTAATATATTGTGACCAAGCTAAAGCCCTACCTAGGTATATTGTCTTTTAAAACACATGGTGGCCCAAAACAATGATGGACCAAAGAAAAAATGTCTTTTTTTTTTTTTTTTTTGCAGTTTTTGGCCAGGGCTGGGTTTGAACCTGCCACTTCTGGCATATGAGACCGGCGCCCTACTCCTTTGAGTCACGGGCGCCACCCCTGAGAGTTGTATTTAATTGTCTCCATCGTCTTTTCTCTCCTATAGCATGTCTGAGACCACAGTTGTGGAGGGAAGTCTTAGGACCACTTTAGGTCCTTCGTGAAGTTACCATGAACACACTACTCTAGAACCAGAGGCAGAGGCTGTAGCAATGTGTTTGCTGGGCATAGAGACTTTTACCACTTGGGGTGGTGATGGTTGTGCAGTTGTGCCCATTGGCTGCTAAGGTTGGTCCCCAGAGGACCTTTATCGCCTGGTTACTGACTGCTTGCTTTTTGTTCCTGAGCATCAGAGCACTATGCAGAAAGTATGGGGCCAACCCATTCCTGCCTTGCCAATGTGGGACACATCCTGTGGGTAGAGAGATTTTGTAGACGGCTGTAGAATCCCACCTTCCTAAGGTTTGGCATAATCAGGGGCTGTGGGTTCACATAGTGATGGCTTGAATCTGCTTCCTGGGGATTATCTTGTAGGATAGTTCATATTGTTAGAAAGCTCGTCCTTGTATTAGTTTTTATAGCTACTCTGTGAGGTAGGTAAGATAGGGATTTTTTAAAAAAAAGTTTAAATTTGTGGTTATAAAAATAGTGCATACTCATTGTAGAATTATAGAAAAGTGCCAAAATTATCCATAATTTCACAACCTAGAGGAAACCACTTGTAACATTCTAATGTATTTTTCCATCTTTTTTCTACCATATATATTTTTTAAAAATGTGAGATGTTATATATAACATCTTTGCTTTAAAGCCATATTTTCCACCTACAACTGGGAACATTTTCCCCATATTATTTAAACATTCTTTAACATAATCATTTACCATTTAACAATAATATCCGATGATATGGACATGCCACAATACATGTGGTTGTTCTGAGAAATTTAGGTTATTTTTTGCTACTAAAATTTGTATTATGCTCTGCATCTTTGCACTTAAAATCTTTAGTCAGATCTCTGATTATTTTCTCAGGAAAAATTTCTAGAATTATGATTCCTGGATGAAAGGAATATTTAAAGGCTCGTGTGTGTGTGTGTGTGTGTGTGTGTGTGTGTGTGTGTGTATTTAATATAGCAAGTACTGCTGAAGTTTGCGTCATGGTTCTTGCTCTCTACGTTCCTCACTGCTGTATAGTGGCAGATGCCTGAGTGTTGGAAGCACCTCATTTGAAATTGCCTGTACCCCCTACGTGGGAAGTGGGTTAAGCATGTATCTCATGTGCTTTTGCTATCCTCAACCCTAATGAATAGTAACCCTAACTCTGCAAGTCTCCCTGTGAGGACTGGATTCCGGGGCCAGAACCACCCCTGAGAGCAGAATGTAGGTCCGAGAGAGCAGAAAGCTTCATGTACCTTTGGGTTGAATGAGGAGCCAGACTTTTTATTAGAACATGAAAAAAAATGCTGTTTTGCTACTTGTCAGATGAGAATAATGCATGTGAAGACACACTGAAAACTGTGAAGAAGTCTATAAATGTAATGTGTTATTTATTAGGGTTACTTTGGATTCAAATAATGCTGATATGACTACTAAGATATTACATAAGGTTTCTGACACAATAGAGGGCTTTGATATTTGAATGATAACATAGAACCTTGGAGATATCTACTTTATTTTACACACAGGGAAAGTAAGGCTCAGAACTTAATCATCTTAGCCAATATTACCTGGGAGAATAAGCCTGCAACCAGGTCCTCACTCTTAACTCTATTTTGCCACATTCTTGGCAGCAACTAATAGCACATTGGTATGTACTTCTAGGGTACTGTTCAACATTTTTTACAAAATAGTTTTACGTATTGCTTGTTGTACTGATTTGCTTTGCATGTCATTAAAAAAAAATAGATGGGATCTTGGGAAATTTTCAAGCGAGCCTGAAGATGAACACATATGTACATATTCTTTTTTTTTTTCATATGTACATATTCTTATTGGTACATAAAGACTTAATGGTAGCAGCCTTTGAGGGAATTCATTAATTGTAACCTCTCACCTCCTCACCCAGGTGTCCTCTCCTCTCTCTTTGCTTTATTACTTTCTAATATACTGTATACTTTACTCATTGTGTTTGCTTATATTCCTCTGCTAAATTGCAAGTACCATGAGGGCAGGTCTTCTTTCCTTTTTTCCTTCTTTTTTTTTTGGTTTTTTGACTTCTCATTGCTTAAATTAGTGCTGGGACCTGGAATCAAATTGTAGTTCCTAGTTGCCTGTGTAAGCCTAGGTACATCTTTCCTCTGTCTCCTTTTAGCAACTATAAAATAAAAGCATTGGTTCTCAAAGGTTCTTTCTAACTCTAAAATTCTGTGATTTGGTACATTGTTAGTTATTAAATGCTTAGTAACAGTACAGCCATTTTTTTGGTTTTATTTTCAAAGAAATTTTGTGCAGAGCCTTAAAGTCTAAAACAGATAAAAATATAACTTCTCAATGCCTAGAGATCTTTTCGTTTTGGAATTGCCAGAGGATTAAGGGGTTTTTGTTAAATTTTTACATTAAGGTCCCATTGCATATAAGTAACCATTGTTGAAGTTGATGGCACAACTAATATCTAACCAGTGGGTCTTACCTCGAGGAGCATTGTCAGTTGAGATACATGGTTCAACATGACAGAGAACTGAAGGTAAATGAGATAGGCAGCTTCTTTTCTTTTGAATGTGTAACCATATTGAACTTTGTCTGGGTTACCAGCTGGGGACAAGCTAAGCTAATATTTACCTAGCTCTGTGATGTGAATTGTTTGAAGGATGGTTTGGCTTGTTTGAATTTGAGTATCCACTAATAATCAAGAGATTGAAAGCTCTTGTTTTGTTGAGTACATATTTACCATGAATTGTATTACCTTTTATTAATATAGCAGCTAAAGAAACATTCAGAGTAAATTGTCCATAGACTCATTTGATTGGTGCTCATTCCTGGATAATAGCAGTGGTATATATACCCAGATAATACCTTTCATTTAAGGATCTCAATATTTAAAACAAAAATGATCATAGGTTTTTTTTTATTATTATTTAAAGTTATCCTGAAAACCACTTGAGTCTTGTGAATTCCATGAACATTTGACACTGTGTTTCAGAGAAGTATAACATGAAGGTACTACTTTTAGTAGAGATTTTCTTGTGGCTATTGTCTATAGGAAAAGCAGAGCCGCTGTTAATGGCTATTGGTGATTGCCCAACTGATTGGTTCTATCTGTTGCTATGGTAATTGTAGCAACATGTAGAATTATTAAAACTCTATTTTTCCAAAAGACACTTATTTTGATGATCCAAAATTTGAGGATCCAATAATACTGAAAATTATTTTCTAGTTTTTCTACTTGACCACCTTTATATTTATAATCCTTGAAACAGTGTATTTTTCTTTGCTAAATTTAAAAGGTTTTAGAAGTTGTTCTTTAGTAGAAGATTTGTTTGCTTGCTTGCTTATTTTTTTTGTTTTGAGGTTAGGATAATTTAGATACTGTCTCATAGTAACAACTCTTTGTTTTCTCATCTGGTCATCACAATAGTTTGGTGAAACATGGCAAAAGATTATTATTTCATATGTTGTATATGAGGAAGCTGAAGCCCAGAAGGATGAAGTCATTTTTCGCAGGTACAATTCCTGGTCGTGACTGAACAAATACTGGAACCCAGGTCTCTTGATTCCCAGTTTAGTGCTTTTTTCAATAGAGATGCAACTCAACATATATCATTTTTCTTCCTCAATTTGCCATTTGACTGTCACAAGATGACATGAATCAATCAATACAGATTAAAATGAGAGAAAATCAATGGGAACTAGTGGTGAATTGGAAAAACATTATTAAATTCGGAAACTTCTAAGCCCAGTTGTTTAAGCCTCCATTTAAAATCAAAGATGATGGAAAAGAACTATCTTTAGATGGATTTATGATTAACCATGTATGTCTTTTCCTTTGTGACCTGTAGAACCTCAAATCATCTCTACAGGAAATTTGCTGTTATAGTGCAGCTTTTCATTATTATTATCTTCCTCAGTAGTTAACATTTTGTGGTGTGCTGGAGGAAAATTGCATTTGGGTCATAAAATTAGACCTAATTTGACATTGAGTTTCAGTCTAGGAAAACAGATAATAGATATTTTTAAATAAAATGTTTTATTTTAAAACTTAGTTGCTATAAAACTTTAATGTGTAACTCAGTATAGCCTTTATCAGCATGAGCACTTTTTATTACATGGTTGCTCATGCATTTTAAAATATAATGATGCTTCTTAATTATAGCCACAGACTAAATTAGTATGCAAAAAAAAAATCTTATTTGTTCTGCATCTCCATTCCCACCCCAAATCAGTAACAAAACAAGAAAAGACAAATCAAAACCAGAAGCTTCTGGACAGTAACTAAGCTATGCTGGGTTGATTCTGCCACCTGGTGGCAGAGGCCAACAAATGTCTCAGTATACCTTCGCTACCTTCTTTTTCTTTCTAGGCTGGTCCTCCCCTTTCTTTTGCTATTGAGAGCCCATCAAACCCCACACATTTATTTTTTCATCTTTCTTTCAATTCTGCCATCATTTTTAAATTTAGTGACGTCAGGAACATATTGCTCCTTCCCTTTTTATTTTCCATTCTCCTTCTAATTTATGAGTTAAAAAAAAAAGTAACCTTAATTGTGGTTGCAAAGTCTGAGAGCCCTGCTAGGGATTGTGTGGGAACACCCTACGAGGTGATGGGCTCTTAGCTGAAGGAACAGAAAAGGCCTATATTTGGAAATGAAGTACCAAACAGGAAAAGGCCTGGGGCCTTAAGCCTTAGAGGCTTCTGAATATGCGCAGACCTTCTCTGCTGTATCAGGACATTATTTCTGTCTCTTCCTTCTTTCTCTAACAAACCTGCTCGCTCGCTCTTTCTTTCTTTCTTTCTCTCTTTCTCTCTTTCTTTCTTGACAGAGCCTCAAGCTGTCACCCTGGATAGAGTGCTGTTCACAGCTCACAGCAACCTCCAATTCCTGGGCTCAAGCGAGTCTCTTGCCTCCACCTCACAAGTAGCTGGGACTACAGGTGCCCGCCACAATGCCCGGCCATTCTTTGGTTGCAGCCATCGTTGTTTGGTGGGCCCGGGCTGGATTCGAACCCGCCAGCTCAGGTGTACGTGGCTGGCGCTTTAGCCCGTTGAGCCACAGGCGCCGAGCCCAAACCTGCTTTTTCTAAAACACCAATATTTAAGATACATTGCAAAACCTATTTTTACTCAATTTTATTGTTTTTATCTTCAGTTTAATTGACAATTTAGTTTTCTACTATTTTTTACTGCAAACATGCTGCAGTTTGGGTGCTCTAGGGCAGTGATTCTCACACTTAAGTATGTATCAGAATCTCTTAGAGGACTTGTTAAAATACAGGTTGCTGGGCTGCACTCCTAGAGTTTCTGATTCGGTAGGTTGGGATGGCGCTTGAGAATTTGATTTATAACAAGTTCTGATGGTGCTGATGTGGATGGTTGGGGACCACACTTTGAGAACGGCTGCCCCAATGCTATCTGGCCTTCTGTAAGATGGACATTGGGCCATTCTTTGGCCTGTGACTCACAGAAGCCATTTCCTGGCATATGGCCTGGGTTCCAGTTCGTCACTTTTTCTTTCACAGGTGGGACCACCTGACCTTTAGTCTGGGACTTTGTTTAACATTAGTAATTGCGTTTTATTATTCTGTTTCTCCAGCTCTAAGAATGGCTAGGACATATTAAATGGCACTTAGTGAATGTTGGGTATGTATTTGAAGTGGGGGTAGATAGTATTGCAAGGCAGAAGGCCTGAGATATTAAATATCATTTATAGCATTAAAGACTCTGGATTATAAATGAGTCACTTTACTCCATGTGGCGTTACTTGTTTGTGAAGGAGGCATTATATTTTTGCTCCTATGCTCCTTCTGGTGGTAACCTGATTTTTAATGCAGGTCAGCAGTTCATTAACGATGTTGTTATTATTACAATGGAAACAAAGGAGAAAATTATTCTGAATTTTATTTGGCAGTTTTATTGATTAGCCTTTATAATACTCTAAATAGTCTTAACAAAACAGAGAGAAAGAATACCTGGAAAACCCAAATAAGTGACAAATGATAGCTGTTTTAGGGAGTGGCTGTGATGATATTAGCTAGTAAATTGCAAACACAGAAGGAACAGTTTGCAGTGCTGAATCAGGAGACTAAATAGTCTGAGGAAATACCATATTAGCTCTTCCTTGTGACAATTTTTTCCACTTTGTAATTGAGGGCAGTACAGCATATGTCCGCTCAGTGGTGGACGTGATTGAAGAGTTCGTCCTTCACGCACTGATTAGAGCTGATTGACGTGCGTGTAGAATCTCAGATCTCTAGCTCTGTAAGGGCCCTGAGCCACCATTCTAGTCTAATCCCTTCAATTTACAGATGGCAAAATGAGATCTAGATAAGGGAAAGATTTGCCCCAAATCACATATCTTGTAGGTGGCAGTTTGAACTTGAGCCTGTCTTCTGCTTCTAGGCCTAGTGCCCTTCCTCTTGTACTATGCTGCCTTTCCCCTCACTGGTCTTACTTAGCCCACTTGTAGTACTTTGAATTCCCTTGAGTTGCTTATGGGCATCATCACTGAGGAAGAGTTTTGTATGCTTTTGTCTGAGTTTGTCAAAGGCCAATTTCTAGCATAAGGAACGGACTCGGTCTCTGTTGTCTCTTCCTTTGGCTACAGCCATTTGATCTTCATCTGCAGGCTTAGTCCCATGAGCCTGGTGTTGGTCAGGCAGATCAAAGAAGCTCGAGTTCAGGTTAAAGGAGCCCTGGGGGTGGGGGTTCAGTAAGGTGCCATCTGGGCTGCTATCCTTGTCCTTACCTGCACCAGTTATCTTGTTGCCCGTGCCTGAATTCTGTCTAGGTAAGTTCCTATAGGGTGGGGCCTTGCCTTGGCATTATCAAATCTTTCTTAACTATAGGAGAGCTGGGGAGAGGGTAGGAAGATAACATTTGTTAGGCATCTATTTTGTGCCACTTTGTCCACATCATATTATTTAATCTTCATTACATTTCTATGAAGTATTATCTCTGTTTTACAGATGAGAAAACTGAGGCTCAGTGAGATCATGGAATTTGCTTAGGGCAACATAGGTGATGAGTAGTGGAGGTGGGGTTCAGATTTGGGTCTGTGAGCTCCAAATCCCACACTCACTCCACTATACTCTCAAAGCCAGTACTTTGCTGTAACCCTAGTTTATTTATTTGTTTGGGGACTATTTATTGAATCCTGCTATATTCTAGTCACTGGAGAGGCAGTCCCTGCCCACATGGAGCTTATCATCTGTTGGAGAAGACACAGTAGTAATGAATGTGAGGAGTATCTAAAAGGAGATGCTTTGGGAATGTACAACAGTTCAGGGTGGGGTAGGGGTACAAGTCAGGCAAGATCTCCTGGAAGAAGAAATATTTGAGCTATATCCTGTGCCAGAGCATGAAAGAACCTTGCAAAAGACCTATTGGAAGGCTAGTGTGGCAGGAACACAGTGAGCATTTGCAGGCTAACATTCTGTTACTTGACATCCTTATGCTGTCTGCCTACCTAGCACAGTGCTTGGCATCTGACGGGTACCCAGGGAATGTTTACTGAACAAATGCATGAATGACTAAAACAATGATGAATGGCAATTCATTTTGCTTCTTATGTAAAAACATAATAAGTTACCTTGGAATGATTCATAGTTACAAAGAGCTTTATCCTCTAGCTCCTCTTGTCTTTATGTTGTTTGGGTTTCCTTGCTATATTTTGAATGTCCACACACGTGTCCTGCCTTTCCTTCACAGCCATGGGGTGTCTTCCTGCCTCAAAGAGAGCAAAAGCTGAGCTGCCCTATTATCCTCTTAGTGGCTGCCTTGAGCATGAAGTTTGAAATAGCGTCGGTGATTTGATTTTTTTCCTCTGGGGATCTGGCAATTGAAAATAAATGTAGAAAGAACCCCAAAGGAGTTTTTTCTTGGGGCCAGGAGAGATGACAGCACCAGTTATTGGTGCACTTTGACAATGTGGAGTTATGTAAGTGGATGAAAAATAGAGGCTATTCCACTAAAGTCAGCTTGCCTTACTTAAGTGATTTTATATTCACAAAAGTGGGTGGCCCAGAGTGGTTCTGGAATTCTACTATTTGCAAAATTCCTCGTTCATGGCATAGAGAAATAGCATATTCTATAGATTAAGGTTCGACAAATGTTAGTACTTTAAACAATGACTATGTGCTGAATACTTTTATATTGCCTTTAATAATTAAAATAATAGCATCCAGTTTCTAAAGAATAAATTTCTGACCTGAAAGTTCTGGGAAGAGTAGCACAAAACATTGCAAAACCTGAAATAGGTCAGAATAGCCTGCTTGTTAGGATACCTTGGTCTAGAAAAAATGTCAAGGCAGTTTATATCCTGGTTTTTCCTGATTGGAACCTCTCAGACCTGGGGTCTTCACAATGAGTTTGAAGGGCAGTCTCGACTAACACTGATAGAACTGAGTGAATGATCTTAGATTCTTGTTTACTTCTTATTTTTTTCATTGGTATATTTATTCATTCACTAATACCATTTGTCAAATGACTCTTATAGAGTCTATGGAGGTACAGACCTCCATAGATACAGAGACAAAGTATCTCTGTATCTATGTTTACAGCCCTGTCTTCCAATGCTTGCAGTCCATGAGGAAGGCAGATAAGAGTATGCAATATAAAATGAGGTGAGGGGGGTGTATTCAAGGGGGCATCTACTGCAAGTCTGGAGGTCACAGAAAGCATCCTAGAGAGAGTGAGTCTTAGAGATCCCCAGGGTCATCTCTCAGTTGTGACTCACAAAGGCAAGCCCTCATCCCTCCCTAGGTGAGGAATGGGACCCAGCACAGGAGTCCATTCTGCAGGTGCTCTGCAATCTCGCCCACGTCCCCCAGCACAATAAGAGCAGGCTGATTTATTTAAGAAAGATAGCAAAGGGAATTAGGAGTCCTGTCATCTTCCTCCTTTAGGGTCTGTGTAGAGTTTGGAAAAAAATGTTTTTCAATTTCAGGTTAATGTGAGGGTACAAATAACTAGGTTACACTATTTGCATTTGTTAGGTAGAGTCCCTCTTATAGTTGTGTCCTAAGTTTGGAGATCTTGAAGACTGATTTTTGGAGGCTGGGTGGAGCTGTAGCTAATGGCTTGTAGAACATTTTCTAGTCAGATTTCCACTTGAGATTTCTATCGGAGTTGGTTGGGGAAATCAGGTAGTCAGAAATACTCCCTGATGATCTGAATACTCCCTGATCCCTGATTATTGTATGATTCTGAAACTATGAGGCAGTAGAGGAGCCTTCAGCAGGTGCAATATGGAGTTTCAGAGCTGGGTTCTAAAGGTTATTAAGTTATTTTTTATGGTGTGAGAAATGGGCACTACGACACTGAGAGCTCCTTAAGAAAGAGGCCTAACTTGCTGATGACCTGGAGTCATTGAGTCCAAGCTCCCTCTCCACTCTTTCTTCTTTCTCTCCCGTTCCTCCAGTCCCCTCCATTACTGGGGAAATAGGCAATTGAGATACAGCCCTTGCGTAGTGAGTAATGTGGCCCTGTGAACAAAGATGACTAATTCTGTGACAGTGTGCAGTAGACTCTCATGTCAGGATTAGTGGTAACAGAGGAGCAAGTGATGACCTCCATTTGGAGGGAGAGGCAGGGAGGCTGCCTGCCCGTTACTTTAGAGCAGTGGTTCTCAACCTGTGGGTCGTGACCCCTTTGGGGGTTGAACCACCCTTTCACAGGGGTCGCCTAAACACATCCTGCATATCAGATATTTACATTACGATTTGTTAACAGTAGCAAAATTACAGTTATGAAGTAGCAACAAAAATAATTTTATGGTTGGGAGTCATCACAACATGAGGAACTGTATTAAAGGGTTGCAGCATTAGGAAGGTTGAGAACCACTGCTTTACAGCCAAGACTACAGCCAAGGGTTTGGGATGTTTCATTGTTCGTCTCCAAGCCTCATTGACTGAATTAGACTTTCTCAGTTGGATGGTCACCAAGCCAGAAGGTGGCTCCTCCCTGGATTTGGAAGCAGGGGTCTCCACATCTAGGTTTATTTAGTCTGTGCTACTTTCACTTAGACTCTTCCCCCTTTTCATTTCTCCTCCATGGGACTTACCCTGTGTGGGTCTGTGACCCTACAAGTTGTGGCCCTCTTCTTCCTCTTCTTCTGCCCTGCTATCTAGCCCCAGGCCAAGATCCTTTGAGTGTGGTCTTAATCTGTGGGATTTCAACTGAGACTGACATTCTGGTAGGCAAGGACCAGTCAGGAGACAGGTGAGGCTGAGAAAAATGCAGTGGTTTCAGAGGTGACCTCTTTGCTGATTTTAGAGCTCTGTTCATGCCTGCTGGCAGTGTGCCAGAACAGAAGGAGCTCTGGATTCACTAATGGTTGGTTCATGGTTAGACTTCCGTGCATAATTAGTATTTTTAAAGTAATTTTATCTAAAGACTTCAAATTTAGAGACTCTAAGTACTTGAGAGACATTTTATGGATCACAGCTGAGTTTAGAAGGATCTTGCTGCATTTCTCCCCAGCCCTTACTACTAGCCAGCTGCTTCTAATCACATGCAGTGAAGTCCTGTGACAGACTTGTTCTCCTTCCAGCTCCTTGCAGAAGATGTCATGCTCCAGGTCAGCCTAAGTCTTTCTGAGAAGGTGGAAAACAATGTTTCTCAAACTTTAGTGCACATGCAAATCACTTGGGGATCTTGTTAAAATGCAGGTCTTTTTCTTGTAGGCTCAAGTCAGTAGGTCTAGTCTGCATTTCCAGCAAGCTCCCAGGTGATACTGATGTTCTGGTCTGAGAACCAATCATCCTTTGAGAGCCAGGGAATTGCCAAGTGTCCGGCATAGAAGGGGCTTTAGAAATGGATCACCAAACTTAAGTCTATGACTTTACAAAGGAGGATGCAGAAATCCAGAGGAGGAGAATAACTTGCTTGAGGCCACACAGCAAATTAGTGGCAGAAACCAGGACTAACTCTCAGGTCATCACTTTCCTTTTGTGTTGTATATGTACTTTTTCTCTGCAGATCTGGAAAGAAAGAAGTAGAAATAAGGTTTCCTATTTGCATTGTCAGGTTTAGAGCAGCCTCACAGAATTCAATCTTGATGTGTTATAGTCTAGACCTGCCTGGAGCCCTTCCTTCTGAGTTTTTAGTGACGCATTTTCTGTGCCAACCTCGGGATCTTAAGCAGAGCCTCCCTGACATCAGGCCTGAGGTTCAATAGAGCTTGTTGAACAGGACTTAAAGTCCCTTCTGCACTGGACAAGAGGCAGGGGATGGTGTCACAAGGTGCCACATGGCCCAAAGTGAGTCTTTCAACTGGACTAACTCTCAGATCCCAGAAGCAAACCAACCATCAGACTTCAGAACATGCTTAGCATTTAACTCTTAGAAAGTGCTCAGTGGCAATGGGGACATAGTGGGAATGGGGTAGGTAGGTTTGATGCAGAAATTCTGTCAGGGGCCTGGAATTGGAGTAGCAAAGCACGTGACAACAAAAATGGCATATCTGTCAAGAGGGACATGTGAGCTGAAGAGGGTGCAGGAGTAGACAGTTTGCAATGAACTAGGCAAGTGGGCAGACTTTTCATTCTATAAATATTTATTGCATACCTACTATATGCCAGATGCTGAGCTGTGCACTGGGCCAATGTGGAGATGAATTCCTAGAGCTCTGGTCTTAGGAGGCTCCCAGGTAGATTCTGCATCAAGACAATCTCTTGGACCAAGTAGGACTCTGGTCTTTGTGGAATGTTTTGTTAGGTGGAGATTCAGATGGAGAAGACAATTCAGGGTCACACAAAGCAGGACATGGTTTTTGGATAAAGCAGATGCCCAATGATGAAAAGGAACAAGGAACAAGGCCAGGGCAGGGATGGGAGCACACTGAGCTTGTTTCTGAGCTGCTAACCTCAAATACTTTAACCTTTCCTGACTGAGGACAGGGCTGGACTGGGGCTGAGCCTGCAGGTAAAGGTCATCTGGTGTGGACGTGGAGCCAGGCACTGTAATACTGGAAGGACATAGGCATGCAGGCTTACCATCTGTTTGCCTGCCTACCCTCCCCACCTTTGGCCCTGCTTGTGAGAAATATCTTGTTCTGTGGTTATGGAGAGTGAGGTTCTAGAAACTTCTCAGGATTAGCAGAGTGGTAAGGGGACTTTGTTCCCATTATCATTGGCACTGACATGTCCCAGGGCCTCCTAGGGCTGAGATGTTATTCATTAGGTGTCTGCTGATGGAGGCAAGTGATTAATGCCCCAATTGGGAAAAAACTGTGTGAAGGAGAGTTTGGCTTGAGACCACAGCCCAGTCTGCATTTGAAATTGACAGCCGCTGATTGAACTGAAAGAGGTGCACTGTTGCTGGTAACATGAACAGTCGAGGGAACAATGCCCGACACCTAGTAGGTCCTTGGTAAATATTTGTTGGCTGAGTAGGTGTTAGCAAAGTGCTTTAGAGTTTACAGAACACTTCCAGATATGTTCTCTTCCCCAGACTCCGTGAGATAGGCAGAGCGTTATACTCAATTGATAATGAGGCACTTGAAGTTCAAGATGTTACTTACTTTGCACAAGACCACACAGCTGATAAATGGTCATGCTGACACTGAGTCACAGGTCTTTTGGGTCTCATTCTAATGTTCTGTCTTTGAAGACACCTTCTGAAAATGCAGACAGGTGCTATCAGGGATCTTGCTGTTGTACGTTTGATTTTTGGTACTTGTTATACAGGTACCTTTTTTTAATGCAAAACTTTCTTTTTTTTTTAAGGAAATGTGCCTCTCTGTGTGCATTTTTACCAAATGGAGCCCTTGGGTCTCTTTATTTTTAATAAGGAAGAAACACTGGGGTCTGGAACAGCTGAACCAAGCACTGTTGCTGCCTACTCATTAGCTCTTTCTGTCTAATTAGATTGAAACCAAGGAAGGAAGCAGTAAAAGCAACCATTTTGTATTTAGCAGGAGTGGTCATGTGTGGTATTGAAATAACCTACCCACCTACCTTCTCTCCCTCCTTCTTTTTTTCTTCCTTTTATTTGCCGTCTAGAAGGCCATCAGAATGCAGCTCCTGTCACAAGATAGTAGTTTATTTCTTTTTGCCATGAATATATGTGTGACAGACAGACAGATGGATGAATGGACTTCTGGGGCCTTAGAGATTTGGTGGGTTACTATAAGGTTTTTGTGGCTTCCTGCCCTCTTGTGGAGGGCAAAGAGTCTTTTGTTTTTCTTTTGAGAATAAATTAAATACAAGGCATTTCTCTAAAGTACTTAGAGGACCTTGGGTTCCTGTAAATGGCTGTAAGTAAAAAAAGTATGAAAGGTTTTGTCACTGGAACTTGGGCCCCAAGTTTGCATGTGAGTGGAAAAGTGCTGGCCCACATCCCAGGTCTGTTGTAGGTGGTTTTGTCCAATCATCAGTGGTGACTGCCCTCTAGACCTGCTCGCTCCGGTCAAAACATTCCACTGGAATTTTCCATATTCGTGCTCCTCTGTTGCCCAGATTGTAAAGCCAGCAAACGTGGAGAGAAGGTGATTTATTATAACTTACAGACCCATACTTTATATGAAGGCGCCTTGGGGAGTGCCAAGGGCCAGCTGCAGTGTTTTTGAGACTCACTTTCTACCTAGGTCCTTTAGCTGGCCGCTTCAACCCAATCTCTTCACCCTATCTCAGTTTCCTTCTCCTCAACCCACATCACCCCCGCTTTGATGTCCTATGTGTGTCCCAGTCTTGCTCCCTTCCCCACCCCCCTCAGCCACTAGAGTGCCTCTGCCATTCATTCTCTTGTTGAGAACCCTGTGGGGCTCTTCAGTGTCCCCACAGAAACTCATTCTCTGTGACAGAGCACACTTTTACTCCTCTCTTCTTTCTAGTGTGTCACCGCTGTTCCTTTGCACAGACTCTGCCCAGAGCCAGGTCCGCAGTTCTGAGCATACCAGGTTCTCTTTCTCTGTGCCTTGGCACACGCCTTTGCCTCTGGCCAGGTTTTAGTTCTTTAGATTTTAAAACATTAGTTCCTCTGTGAAGTTTTCTATATATTGCCAAGAAATTAAGTGCTTTCTTCTCCCATAGTTACTCAGATGTATCCCTACTAATTATTTATTACATAACTTTGTAATCATTTGATTATCATTCATTATTATCCATCTCTCTTACCCCAAGTTTACTAGCTAACTATTATTGAGTGTTGACTCTCAGATGTTGGGCTAAGTAAGGGCTTTTCGTGCATTTGTTCATTTCCTCCTCCTTGGGTATAGGGATTATTAGTAGCTCCATTCCACAGAGTAGGAAATTGAGGCTTAGAAAGTTTTAGTGACTGGGGGACGCTAGTAATGATAGACTAAGGAATTGTGCCAGGCATTTTGCTAGATGCTGTACATATGAAGTCCAATACTACGTAGTCTCGTTCCTCAAGGAGCTTATCTTCCAGTAGGTCAGACAGGTCAGTCAGTGTCAGTCCAGCTCATGAGTGCAGTGGTAAGGGTGTTATGGTGCTATAGGAACAGAGGTCCGGGGGCTACCTCATCTTGGGGAGGGCTGGGGCTATGTACATACCTTTGCATCCCCTCTGCTTAGCACTGTGGTTTGTTTGTTGAGTTTTTGTTATTGTTTGTTTTTTGAAAGAAAAAGGATCTCCCTCTGTTGCCCAGGCTACAGTGCATGGCACAATCATAGCTTACTGTAACCTGGAACTCCTGGGCTCAAGCAATCCTCCCACCTCAGTCTCCTGAGTAGCTAGGATTACAGGTGTGTGCCACCACACCCAGCTAATTTAAAAAAAAAAAAATTATGCAGATGGGGTCTCACTATATTGCCCAGGCTGGCCTCAGAAATCTCAAAGACTCAAAATCGTTTTTTTCACTTTCTATGTTCTCTTTAGTCCATTCATAGCACCTTCCTTTCCAGCAAGTCTGGAGTCTGTACTGTCTCCACACTGGTCCAGGCCCCGTTCAGATAAACTGCTCCGTGTGTGTGAGGAATGTGCATGAGAGTGTGAAGGTTTCTGGAGTACCCGGAGTCTCTGGAGATTGCCTGTGCTCAGCTCATTTGTCATTGCCTAGGCTTCCTGGAGTGTTTCCATCCTAGGAAATTTTTTCTTGGCCTCAAGACAGAACTTCTAAGAACATGTCCCAGGATTGGGCCCTGTGGCACCGTGTCCCTCTCACCCCGCCAGTTCTGGCCCAGCCTCTGCTGTGTGCTAGATCCTGGGCTGCTTGCAGAGCCAAGGGCACTGAGATGTGGCCCCTGCTCTCTAGGGGCTCGAGATCCACTAGCCCAAACCAGATGAAGGGTGGAAGCCTGGCTAGACCCGGAGGTTGATCCCTGGGCTTTCAGTAGGGCTGGACCAATAGATGGGAATCAGCTGATGAGGGGAATCAGTTGCAGGGCCAGGGAGAAAGGCAGACCTCATAGGTGGGTCCCCTGGAGAGGAGCACAGCTGAGATAGAGCCAGGTGGGGTGGGAGAGTAGTGAAAGGACTGTCTGTGGGATCATTACCCAAGTTTCTTCCTGTTAGGATAATCCCTAGTGGAAGTGAGCATCAAATCAGGTAGAGATTCCAACAATTTTAATTTAAAATCAAAAGACATGATCCCAGTGTCCACATGGGAAGCCATTCTGATTTTTCAGGGACACGAAGAAAAAGAGTAAATGGAGTGGGGAGCAGACTGTAATGAGCCTCTCCGTGTGTATTGTTCCAGGTGTGTGATATGGTAGCTCATTTTCACAACAACCCCATGAGTCCACGTTTATAGATGGGGAAACCGAGACTGCAAGTCCTACAGCTGATAAACAGGAGGGCAGTATTTGAAGTCAGGTCTGATCCCAGAGTTCCACTTCAGCATGCTGCTCATTCTCAGAGGAATGAAAAATACCCCAGCAGAGACAATTGAGTAAACTCCCTAAATACCACACAGGAGGCCCCAAACTGACCAGTATGAAAATGCTAGCCAAGGAGCAAAAAGTTCGTTAATAAGATCTTTGCTGGCATGGGCCAGTTATACTTAGGGAAAAAAAACCCTAATGTGTTTTGCAAAGAGGTTCTTTTTACTTTCTCTTGCCTGTTCGGAGCATGACTGTCTCTTCCTAGGGTTTTCCAGAAGCACCGGGTAACCCTGTGACCCTCAGATCTCTGAAAGACCCCTCACCTTCCCCTGTCTGTTGGTGCCTTGATGAATAACCCCTAGACAATTTAGGCTGGCCTGCCAGAGCCCTCTCTGTGAGTGTGTGTGATCTGTCTTACTGCCAGAGCTCATTTGGGCTCGTTTAATAATTGAAGGCCAATGTTAAACGTTTCCCAATTTGTCCTTCGTGGACAGGAGCAGTTTTCTGTGTTGTAAAGTGATACGCCCTGTCTCCCAAGGACGCTCTGTTTCCTGAAGTGCAGCTGATTCAGGGCATTCGGTTGTTGCCACCAGGTTAGATTTCGTTGAGTCTTCTTTTAAGGAGAGATCTCTCCTATGTCATCTTTGAGACCACATACGTAAGGGTTGGTTGCTGGGGCTAGAGATCACCTTACTTGGAATTCGGACAAGGGAGGGTTGGCCGTAGGGACGTGCTCAGCCACATTCTACTGTGCTGAGAGGTCAGTGCATTTTGTCACTTTAATAGAAAAATGAGGGACCCTGGCAAGTCTCAGTCAGTTCCATCTGTTTACCCTGCACCGGTCATTCCAGGCTGGTTCTGATTGCAGTTTCCCTGTCGTGTGCTCTTTTCTTCTTTCAGCCCCTTGGATATGTTGATCTCTCTGTCTCTGTCTCCTTCTCACCATCCCCTCAATCTGCTGACCTGTACTTTCCCTACCAGCTCGATTCAGGTCTTGCTCTCCTTAGAGTAAGGACTCTTTTTCCACACCCACAACCCTTGTGTCTACTTCTGCCTTAGCACTCATCCCTCGTTGCAGGAGTTAGCTGCCCTTCCCTCTTTGGGAATGAGGGAATCATGGAATGCATGGACAAATGAACAAACTGAAGTAGTTTGTGGATTCTGCTATTAGGAAAATAGCAGTAATAGTTAAGGAAGGAAATCACCATTTACTGAGGACCTGTTATGTCTCAGGGACTAGACTGGGTGTTTTGCATGTGCCATCTCATTTAATTCTCACAGTGACCTTGGGTTGTGGATATTAGAGGTTGTTCGAAGAAGTCAAGCTTCCTGCAGCCTTTTCACTGTTATCCTTCTGTTTTGGACTGACCTGCTTTGTAATGTGTAATTTAATAATGAGTACTTTTAGAACTTAAAAAAAATGCTTTCTTTTAATTTTGCAGTTTTACACTTTAGCATTGAGTATAATAATGTATCAGATGACTGTCAAAATGCAGAACCAACTCTTTTGCTGGAAATAATTACACTTTGCCAAACCCATTTATTTTGAGCAGCTCCAGCTTGTTAATGTACTGCACTGTAAATGTGGGCCTTGTGATGTATGGATTATGTGGGGGGGATCAGAGTGGCAGTTAAACCAAGTGCAGATCCCCTGGATGGGTGGCAAAAAGGGAAACAGAACACGTCCCTTTGTTAAATACTTTCCCTGAAGATAAGTTTGTAATTTGACAATCTAGGCAGCTGGAAAAATTAGGAGCTGCTTCACTGGAGAAGCTGGCCTGATTCTTCACACTTGCACTTGGAAAATAAAACCATTGGTTCTCTCAGTGATTCTCTGGTCAGAGTGCTTATTTCTGAGTCTGCAGGAGGTTCAGGCCCTGCACACATGGACTTGCCTCCAGCCAGGTCAAGTCCACTATCTATGGGAATGGTTGTGATTGGCTCTAATCTCACATAGTTGCCTCCTAGATAGGCTGCTGTCCCCTCAAACTTGGCCTGTCTAAAGAGAGACTTGGTTAGTGAAAGTTGGAGTTGGACAGATCTGTGTTTTAATTTAGGCTCCTGCCACTGACTGAAAATTGTATTACTTTAGGAAAGTTGTGTTCTCTCTTTGAGCCTCAGTTTTCTTGTCTATAAAATGGAGATCATTCATTGAATTTATCAAGTACCCATTATGTGCCAGCCCAAGTGTTTAAGGTATTTGGGAAATAGAAATCCTTGTCATTATAGAATTGACATTTTCGTGAGGGAAGACAGACATTAAACCTAGACATAATAAGAAAATTATATGGTATGTTAGAAAGTAATAAGTACAATAAAAAGGAAAAAAAGAGCAAGGTGAGGGATGTTGGGAATTATAATGGGGGGTGGATGGGGGGAGCGTGGGTTGCAGTTTTTAATAGATCTCATTGAGATGGTGACAAAGACATGGAGTTGGTAAGGGACTTAGCCATGCAGATATCTGGGGAAGAGTATCCCAGTGCACACAAAGCTCTAAAGTGGGCATGTTTGGCATGTTTGGGAAATAGCAAGGAAGCTAGCTTGACTCAAGTGGAGTGAGCAAGGGGGAAAATAAGAAAAGATGAGGTCAGAGAGGTAATGGTGATAATATCCCCAGGGTTGTGAGGATTTAATGAGGTTATATCTATAAAGCACCTTATTCTTCCATCTGATTTCCCATTTTTCCAACAGCACTGTCACTCTTCGTCACCCAGGCCCAAACTTTAGTGAGACTTTGATGTCTCCCTTCTCTTTACCTCCATTGCCAATCACTGGTGTCCTGTAGCTGTGTCTCTCTTTTCTTTCTTTGGTCCTTTTTTCCTTCTTCCCATTGTCCTTAGTTTAACTGGTGGCCTCTCAACTGACCAGTCACAGTAGCCTCCTAACCATTAGCTCTCCTGCCTCCAGTCTTGTCCCCACCTTTCCTCCCCTTACCCCTTTCCAGGCCATGTTACAATCTGTAGCCACCTCTCTTCTGCTCATAACCCCTCAGCTGCTCATTAGTGTACTCATTTATTCATTCCTTTGTTTATACATTCAGCATCTTTTGAGCATCTGCTAATACTCAAAGTCGTTTGAATTCAGTCTAATAGAGGAAGCAGACTCAAAAATAATTATAATATCAATTCAGAAATGTTTGTTTTTACCCTAGCTTGTTTCAAAAAGGATTTGGGTTCAATGATTTATTATGTAATATGATGAGTAATATGAAGCAGCTCCCTCTATATGTATAAAGTTCTGCTTCTTCAATCTGGCATTTAGAGTCTTCCCAGTTTAGGGAAGAAAGACCTTTCTAGTTTTGTCTTTTGCAAGTTAAGCGAACCTTTTGCTTCAACCAAGGGAATAAGTTGGAGTTCTGTAATATACCTTCTCTTTTACACCTTCGTGCCTTTGCTCACACTCTTCCTTTTGCCAAGAGTGCTAGTTTTTCTAGTCCATGTTCTGCTTATCTTTCCAGACTTAGCTTTAGATGGCACCTCCTTGGGAATTCCTATCTTCCCTGATCCCCAAGTCCTAAGTGATCTCTTCCTACTTTGAAAGTCTATAGTGTTCTCTTTTGTCAGTCACCACTTTCCACTTTGAATTTTAGATGTGGATGTGTTTCTGTTTTATCTCTCTTACTGGATTATGAATTCCTTGAGGCAGGGATCATTTTCACCTATGGCACCTGGTATAGCACCTTTTCCATGGAGGCACTCAGTAAATCTTTGAGTGAGAGAATGAATGGGTGTTTCCCAGGCTGTAACATCTGGGGAGGGATTTGCCTAGGAGGTACTTTCTTGTATGCTGATATGAATAGAGTACTAACAAGTTTCTGGAGCCCAGATGTATTGACCCTGCAGGGAGCTGCTACCGTCTGGTGCTGTAACTCACAATGCATTTTCCTGTTGAAGCCATAATGTAAATAGTTTCTACTAAGTAGTTCTCTCACTAGTTCCAACATCTGACTCAGAAACACACTTGTAGAGTCTTACCCATTCATAAGTTGAGACTACCTCTTTCTTAAGGTTCTCCATTTGTACCAACAGGCAGGTGGTATCTGCTTAGCTATACTACCCATAGGCACCATGGGGTGAAGAAAGGAACACAGACTTTAGGTCACATAGAGAGGACCAGCCCTACTACTTTTTGGCACATTACTTTACTAAATTGAGCTTCAAAATTCGAATCTATAAAACAGGAATAAAAAATACACATGACCAGGCTCAATGAGGATGAACAAGGTACACTGTATAAAGGACAGTGCCTAGTAAGTACTTACAAAAGCCTAGTAAGTACTTACTTTTATAAGTAAGTACTTATAAAAGTTATAAAACTTTTATTATTAAAAGTTTTTAATAATAAAAACAAGAGTAAATTTAGTTCCCATTGCATCTCTGAAGTTCTTGTGCACCGGGACAGTGGTTTGCAAATGATATTGTATATGTGAATCGCCTGGGGATTTCATTAAAATGCAAAATCTGACATAGTAGGGCTGGGATGGGGCCCGAGATTCTGCATTTCTAGTGCTCCCATGCCCAGGTACCATATTTTTAGTACCAAGATGTTAGGGTGATGATTCTCAAACTATAGCCTGCTTCTGAATCACCTGGAAAGCTTGTTAAAATGGATTTCTGGGCCCTACCTCTGATGATATACTCATTTAGTAGGCTGGGGGTGGGGCCCAAGAACGTGCATTTCTAATAATTTCCCAGTTTATGCTAACACTGCTGATTCAGGGACCACACTTTGAGAACCATCATGCTAGGGGAATAATAGGGATGAAGTTAAGAAAAAAGAGGTAGATGATGGTAGCTGTTCCACTCCAGGATATTTGGATTCCCTGCTTTTTAAATTGTATGTCCATAAAGTAAAAATCAGGTTCTATAATGTCTTGTTAATAATGAAGTAACAACAACCAACGAGCATTTATTATGTGCCAGACGCTGAGCCAAGAGCTTTATATAGTTCCACTTGATTCTGATAATAATCGTGTGAAGTGGACACTATAGTTTTCTAGTTTGGTGTTTTCTATGTTAGCCAGTTCATAAGCATCATCTGGTAAAATTACAGATATCTTGGTCTCTACCTTAATTCTAATCTGATGGGTCCAGTGCCCCCAGGAGATTCATATTGTTAGGTAAACCCAGAAATCTCTGCTATAGTTAATTGGCTATTCTTCACTTTCCTTTCGTATGTCTAATACAAAGTACCAATTTCAAAGAAATAACAGCAATATAACATAATATACTTGACACTAAAAGTTGAATTCAGCCAAGTTTTTCTTTGGTGAATTAGAAAGCTCTTAGGATCTCCAAATGCTTTAGATTTCTCTTGTTGAACAGCTTTGGGCTATAGAAGTACAGAAAGGCCAGGCATTGTATTAGTAGACAGCCAAAGAGACCAATGCTGAGTGTCTAACATTCAGTTCTCTTGAGCCTTTTGTTTGGAATGTTATTCTAGGAAATTAGCCTTCATTGCATCCAAATGCATTCTATAAGTCTAGAGGATTTTAAGAAAAATGAAAAAAAAACAATAACAACAAAGTGTTTTATTTGTTTTCAGGCCACAGTTTGCCCACACCAAAGCCAGTGTGGCTGGTCGCTTGCTTGGAGTACACGTCATCACTGTGTCAATAATCCCACCTGGTCAGGGCCATCAGCTCCTCTCTGGTTTCCCAGCCACTGGCTTCTTTGTGTTGCCTTTCCTGGTTAGCCTGGGGTTATTTTTCTATATTTCATTGCTTCTGTGGCTAAGGACAGAAAAGGGAAAAGGTTCAGAGTTGTAATTTTTTTTTTGAGACAGAACCTCAAGCTGACACCCTGGATAGAGTGCTGTGGCATCACAGCTCACAGCAACCTCCAATTCCTGGGCTCAAGGGAGTCTCCTGCCTCTGCCTCCCAAGTAGCTGGGACTAGAGGCGCCTGCCATAACACCCGGCCATTTTTTGGTTACAGCCGTCATTGTTGTTTGGCGGGCCCGGGCTGGATTCGAACCCGCCAGCTTAGGTGTACGTGGCTGGCGCCTTAGCACATTGAGCCACAGGCTCCGAGCCAGAGTTGTAATATTTATAGTTGAAAGTTCACCAACCCCTTGCCTACTCTGGGAGATCTTGTCCGCCTGCCTTGTTGGGAGTGGTGGAGTGGGGCAGCAGGTCTATTAAAAGTGCTATGTTTGAGCTATCTGCAGAGAAAATTTAAGTTTTCTTTAGTTTTACTGATGCTAATCTGAGTTATATCTTGGGCCAGTTAAGTCAATGACCTTCAGAATAGTTTTCTGATGATAATGGGAAAAGCCTTATAGTTTGATGGAATGAGCACTGGATGAAGAGTCAGAAGTGGGGACTTGGATCTGCTTTCCCTTTGATTTATTCTGTGGTCTTAAGCCAGTTAGATAATCATCTCTCTGAACATCAGTTTTATCTTTAAAATGAGGAGGTTGGGGTCATTGATCTCAGGATCAGCTTGATTGATATTCTGTAATCTCGTGATGGCCTAATCTCAGGAAATGTGCCATCACAATAAACATGTTCCAAAATTCAGTCAAATTCATCCACTCAGCCAATATCTACTGAGCATCTGGTATATTTCAAGTACCGCCTTGGGCATTATGGGGAATACAGCTATTAATAAAGCCCATTGATCCAATCACTCACTCATTCTTTTGTTCATTCATACAATAAGCATCTATTTATTGAGCACCTGTTATGTGCCAAGCAGTATGCAAAAAGCTGTGAGACATATAAAAAACATGAGTTAGACACAGGTTTTGTTGTCAGGCAATGTGCTGTCTAAAAGGGAGTTGAGATTGCAATAAGGAAAACTATTTCTAACTACCCTTTCTGAAAGCGAACCTCTCCTTTTATTCTCCATCCCTTTGTCCTGCTTTTAATGGCACTTAACACTGATTTGTATTATTTGTTTAGTGTCTGTCCACCTATCCGAATATAAGCTCCATGGGAGCAGGTGCTTTGTTGTGATCACTGTTATGTTCCAGTGCCTAGAATAGTGCCTGACACAAAATAAACACTCAGTAAAATACCTAATATAACTATTAAAGAAGCTAGAAATTATGTGTCATAAAAGATATTTAGATAAAATGTTCTGGGAATTCAGCAATGGGAGAGATCTCTTCTAACTAAAACAGTGGTTTTTAACTCTGGTTTACACATTTGAAACACTTTGGGTTTCTCCCACTCTTTCTCCATAAATAAATAATAATAATAATGATAAAAAGGAACACCTTGGGAACTTAAAAAGTTATCATTTGCCTGGGCCCTAACCCAAATTTATTAATTCAGAATCTCTGTGAATGATGCTTGGACATCAGTGTTTTTGTGCGAGCTCCCTGGGTAATGATAATATGCAGCTAAAATATTGTGAACTAGAATAATCAGGGAAACTTCATGGAGGAGGTGGCATTTGAGTTGATTTGGAAATTGTGTAGGATTTGGATAAGAAAGAAGTATTCCAGATGGAGTGCACAGCATGAACAAGGTACAGAGGCAGGAATCACAGGCTGAGTTCAGGGATCAGCACGTAGTTCATTTTGGCTGGAGCCTAAAGAACACAAAGGGGAGTAATTGAAGCGATGTTGGAAAGGTCAACTGGGGCCAATTTGAGAAGGACTTAGAATGCCAGGTCATGGGATTTAGGCTTTACTCGGTTGTGCAGTCAGTGAGAATTGTGAATGGTTATTAAACAGAAGTGAAGTGGTCAGAGCCTTCCCTGGCTGCCCTTAGAGGATGGCTTAGAAGAAGACAGTAAGACCAGTTGCGAGGCAGTTGCTATGGTCTACATAGGTGGGCTCAGCTTAGGGCTGCACCACTGTTGTTGGAAGGATGGGTTGTGGTAGAGCCTGAGCAACCAGGCATGGAGGCCTGCCTACCCTCCAGCCATAGGTCTCTTTTCTTTTGGTGGGATCACTGATAGTTCTGTGGTCAGTACCTTTTGATCAAGCCAAGGGAGTCAGGCTCCATTGGCTGGCAGCCCTCACTCAGCGTTTTCCTATGCATGACAAATTGATGGTATAGCTAGGCCTCCTTCCTGAAATGATAGGCCATTTTATCCAAAGAAGCATTTCTACGAACAGAACTCAGGAGCATCCTAAACTACCTTTGAGATAGGTTTCTTTTGTCTTAATATGGCAGTGTGTGTCTTTGCTTCTTCTCTTGCTAATTCCAGTGCCATGAGTAAGGTCACTTCTACCAGTATCTGGAGCTGCTTCATATTTAAAACTCTGGATGTACCAAGGGCAGTGTGCCTCCAAAAAGACAGATTTGAGCTAGGACTTGGGGCCCAGGGGCCAAGGGCCAATTGGTATATTTCCAGTAGCCTCATAGCAGAATGCTCATTTACACACAGCTAAAGTTTCTGGGCACCCAGGGCATCTGCACAGGCGAGCACACCATGTGTGTGTGGGGCTAGGGGAAAGTGGGATGGTGAAGGGAGGATAGTGATTTTGTCTAGTGTTGCTGATCCAGGCTTGTGAAAGAGAGGACTACCTAATCTTGGCCAGATGCTGCTGGTGGCCAATGTATCCCCAGGGCCGTATACTACCCAAAAGGACAGGCAAGCAAGAGTTGCTAGTGTGGGTATTTTTTCCACACTGTTTTCCATCTGTTTATTTGGCCAAGGTTGACCTGTTCACAGTCAGTTATTTCAGAATGTCAGCCCCTGAGACATGCACAGACTTTATAGTTTGCAAGGAGCTTTTACACACTTTATCTCATTGGAATCTGTAGCAGTCCTGTGAATTAAGTAGGACAAGGGTTATTGCTCCATTTTACTGATGAGAAAACTGGCATTAGGATAAGATAAAGTAGCTTATTCTATATCATATAGATTAAAAAACATGAGGGATGGGACTTGGTCAAGCAGGGGCCAAGACGCTAATGTCAGGGTCGCTTTAGACAGAATGTATGCAGTTACAGTTTTGCTCTCTCATAATCCAATTGGGTGACTTTGGTTAAGTCCTTTATTATACCACACTTTCATCAACTATAAAATGAGAATATAGCACCTACTTAATAGGATAAATTGAAGATTAAAATGATTGTTCATTAAGAAAGTATCCAATATAATTCCTGGCATACATTAGATGTTTAGTTAGTTCCTTTTTTTTATTTATTTTTTTAATGGAGGAATTTTTTATTTTGTCCCAGAAGAGATGATTATGTGATGTGTGATCCCACATGGATTTTTAATGTTATTGTAAGACATTAATTAATCCTGAAGTCTAAGAAATTACTCAAGTGACCTTTTCTTCTAATTATTTTTTTTAATTTCAGGTTATATGAGGGTAAAAACAACCAAATCACAATATTTGAATATTTGTTAGGTAGAGTCCCTTTTGTAGTTATGACCTGCAACTAAAAGGTGTGCCGTACACCCCTACATTGTGCCTATTCAGTGGGAGCCCCCCAATCCATCTTCCCCTTCCCCCTCCCTTGTTCCTCTTCCTCTTTTATTTATTTATTTTTTTAACTTTTTAGCTTGATAATTATAGATTCACAAGAAAATAGATACATCTCAAGAATGGAAAAGCAAGCACCCTATGTACTCCTTACTAATTTGAAACTAGCAAATGAACAACTATAGGCCCATACCAGAGAAAAACAGAATTAAATTCAAGTGATAGAGGGGACTCAGTAAGCTCCCACCTAAAGGTATAATGTAGGGGTATATGGAGAACTTCCTGGGTGAAGGATTCAGCTATAATGCGGATGCTACCTAACAAACACAAACAATGTAACCCAATCATATATACTCTTATATTAATCTGAAATAAGAAAAATCACACAAAGGAAACTAGATGCAGGGAATCCTATGTACTCTTCCCCCATCTTCTCTCAATCTTACATAACTATAGTATGATACATATATCAAAATCAAGAAATGGATATTGGTGCAATACCTCTTGTTAAGTAAACTGCAATCCTTATTCAGATTCCCTTTGTCCTTTTAGATAAAAATTAGACTAGATTATTTCTGGTCTAATTCTAAAGTTTTTCTTTCTAGCTCTAAAATGCTATATATATTGTCTTCATTGTCTTTGATTTTTCTGTGGCGTCTGACCTTAGCAACTTTACTCTCCCTTGGTTTTCATAACATTATGTATTTCTCATTATCCTCTCACTGTCCCCTTCACTGTCTTCTCTTCTTGTCTTCTAAACCATCTATCTCCCAGATTCCATTATTATTAGCCCCTGCTTTTCTCCCTGTGTTTTTTTTCCTGAGGTGGAGTCTTACTTTCATCTTTATGTGATGATTATGAAATCAGTAGTATTCCCACCTCTAGTCACCAAGTCCCTCTTTTGGGGGACTTGCCGTTTTGGGCTATTTATACTATATAAGCTCAAACTCATCACATCCAAAACTAATGGTCTTTTTTTAAAGAGAAGGATCTTGCTCTATTGCCCAGGCTAAAGTGCAGTGGTCTCATCATGGCTCAGTGCATCCGTGAACTCCTGGGCTCAAGCAATCTCCCTGCTTCAGCCTCCCAAGGAGCTGGGGCTATGGATACATGCCACCACAACTAGCAAATTTTTAAAAATTTTGTAGAGATAGGGTCTCACTGTGCTGCCCAGACTGGTCCCAAACTCCTGGCCACAAATGATCCTCCTACCTTAGGCTCCCAAAGTGCTAATACTAGAGGTGTGAGCCACCAGACCTCACCTAAACTTGTCATTTTTTAAACCCTAAACCAGTGCCCACTACTGCTCCCTGACTTCCCTGTTTCCATCAGTGAGTCATTATTCAAACTGCCCATGGCTACACGAGGGAACCTTTTGATGATAGATGCGTTCATCATCTTGATTGTGGTGAAGATTTTCCTAGGTATATACGTGTGTCAAAACTTATCAGATCATACTGATTAAATACACACACACAAACACACAGGGTGCCAAAAAAATGTGTACATATTTTAAGAAAGGAAAAATTGTATTAAAATTGTAGCACTCAATATACACTAATAATAAAAGATGAATACAAGTCATATTAACTTCTGTAATTTTAAGAGCTGCTCAGGGTGGTTTCCATCAGTGTCCAGACACTTCTGATTAAGGCGAACTACTGCTTGAGCAATGTTGACTGAAGTGTCCACTTGTATCACCGCAGTTGCCATTTCAATTTCTTCCCAAGTACTGCCAGCGTAGCCGGTTTTCTGTGTACGCCACATCCTTTAAGGTCCCCCATACACTTGTCTCCCTTGTACTTCCACAGCTTCTCAAATTCAAATACCACTTTAGAATGGTCTTGTGCTCTTCAAAGGGCAGCCGTGTTTCTACCATTTTCTTTGTTCTGCCTCTAATATGCAGATCATATTTCTTAAAATGTGTATACACTTTTTTGGCAACCCCTTGTGGGGTCTGTGTGTGTGTGTATGTCATTTATACCTTGACAGTTAATAAAACTGTTTAAAAAACTCTTTCCAGAGCCAGACTGCCTAGACTTGACTACTGGCTGTGCCTCTCAGGCACGTCCCTCACCATCCCTCTGCCTCATTTTCCTCACTTGTGAAATGAAGATCATATCATGATTTTCCATGTAGGATTGTGAGGAGGACTGAGTGGGTTTATTCAGGTAAAGTGCATAAAGAAGTAGCTGGCACGTAGTAGGCTCTTCAAAGTGTTTGTTGCTGTTGTTTCTCTCTCAGATCATCTCAGTTGTACCATGTCTGGCACAGAGTAAGTGTTCACTAAGTCTCTGCTGAATGAATGCTGCTGCAGTTTGAAGTACTATTTCCCTCTGACCTTTATCCAAATATTGCTTCTTTTTAAGGTCCAACTTAGATTCTACTTGCTCTGTGAAGTCTTGTCCACCCACGTGAGCCACGAGGCCCTCCTGGCCACCCTCCTCTCTCCCCAGCATGTGTGGTATTGGTGCACTTGACACTGATTCACAGCCAGATTTTTTGTCTTGTCTTCTTTTAAGTGGCTTTCTGTGTACACATCTTTCCTTTCCATCTATACTGAACATTTTCTGAAGGCACATATTATTTCTGTTTATTTTTTTTTATGTCCTCTTTGCCTATGCTGGGCATATGGTAAGTTTTCAATAAAAGTGGGATGAATGAATGAATGGTATATGATTCATAAAATATTAGGGGAACTTCAGAAAATAAGGCAAGTTTCCATCAGTTCATTGTTAACAAACCCAGCACTTACAAGATTTCTATGTGTGATGGGATGATGGTAAGTGGTCCCAATTCTGTCCCTCTGAACTCACCTTCCCTTTTGGGTCTTGAGGTTGCTGTAGGCTTCCTTTAAATCATTGGCCTGAGTTTGGACTCTGACCTTTCCCTGAGTTCCCTAAGTACAGTTGAGGAGGCTGACACTTCCAAAGACAGTAAAGGAGCAAAAGGGAACTAGAAAAGGAGAGATGTGAAGCATTCTAGCTCACACAATCTAGGACACTCAATCTCTTGCCCTAAGATGTGGGGCAGACATGTGGGGAGACAGGGCTTCTGATCAACACTTATAATAGTGCCAATTACACGGTTCCTTTCATTTAGGTGCCAATTACATGGTTCCTTTCATTTACAAAGTATGGTATGTCTTGTATGTTTCTTTAAACGTATGGGTGAGATAGGTATTGTGTTCCCATGTTGCCAGTGAAGAATCTAAGATTCCTGGAGAAACAAAGGCTTGACTTCCCCAAGGTCATAGAGCTAGTAAGTGGGGGAGCTGCCTAATTCCAAACCCTGTCTTCTTTCACTTGTACCTCCTGGCTTCTGCTACCAGCATCATCTCTTTGATCTGCCCAGGCTTATTCTGGCTTTAGCCCCAGGTGTTTTCTGTAATTCCAGGATAAACTGTTTATTATTTTTCTGCTACTTCTATATACCTTCTTAGGCTCAGTAGAGTAGCATGGATTCCAGCAGGAAGAAGTTTGACCCTGAGATTCTTCTGTGGCTTCTCATGCTGACTCTGGAACTCTGTCCATTTCCCTTAGCTAGAGTTCCTACTGGCTTCTGCTTTTACTTTTCCCACTGTCAAGTTTGTCCTTGGTCTGAGTCTTAGATCCTGCTTTGTCCCTTAATCTGTCCCATTATTTCTCACTTTTTCTTGTCAGTCTTGCTTCAGTGATAGACTAAAGCTTCCCTTCTTATCAGGTGGGCTTAGTTTCCCACATTCATTTGTTTATTTACTCATTTATCAACCATTTTCTGAATACTGATGTCCAGCAATCAGTATTTGGCACTAGAAGTTCCAAGATGTTTATTATTTGTGCTGCCGAAGCAAGCACCCAAGATGTTTAAACATGGTTGAGGAGACCGAGGAATCAGGAGCCTTTACAATTCAGTATGGTAATGGGTGTGATGGCATGAGCATGAGATGTTTGTGGGAGCATAGGAGGAGGGTTGTAATCCAAATTTGGGAGGCTCAGAGAAGTCTTCTGGGAAGAGATCTTGTCTGAATTGAGTCCTAAGAGATGAGTTGAGCTTGGCTTAGAATAAGTGGTGGTGGTGGTTGTTGGGGAGTTGTGGGGAGCTCAGAGTTCTAGGCAAAAGGAACTACTTAAATGAAGACTCAAAAAACTGCAAGCATTTGAGCCTGACTAGAGCAGAGACTGTAGGGATGGTGAGGATGAGGCCGGAGAGGTGATCTAGAACCAGACTGTGCGGGAAACTTAATTTGTTCAGAAATTAAGTCTATTTAATTTAAGTCTAATCTTAATTTGTTCAGAAATCAAGACTATTCTTGTTCAGAATAGTCTTTAGAAAGGTCACTATGGTGGCAGGGTGAAGGAGAGAGAGAGAGAGAGAGAGAGGAGGTGAGTCAGAAGACTGAGGTGGTGATTAAGGCCTGAGTTGAGAATTTGAACTAAGGCGATGAAAGTGATAATGGAGAGAAGTAAATGGAGTTGGAGCTGGGGTTTCCAGGACTGGTAGCTGATTAGCCGTTCATACAGTTAAGAGGATGCATGCTATTTTATCTGACCTTTATGTTTGTCTGCCTTGCCATCTCCTGCGTGCAGTCCCTTTTTGTTGTCAGAAGAGAAACCTGATCTTTGTTTCTGGGTTGCTTTTAGTCTTTGCCTTCCCCTACCCCATCCCCTCTCTGAGATCTTTCTCCTTTGGGCTAACTCTACCTTTATTATCTGTCTGATCAATGTCCAGGGCATCTTCGTTTTTTCTTTTTTAATTTTTATTTTCTTTTTTGTTTCAATAGGTTTACAGGGTACAAGTGTTTTTTGTTACGTGGACGAATTGTATAATCTGAAGTCAGGGTTTTTAGTGCACGTTATATCTGATAAGTAATTTTTTATCTCTCACCCCATTCCCACCCTCCCCCTTTTTATTTTCCAATGTCTATTACACCACTTTATGACCATGTGTAACCATTGTTTAGCTCCCACTTATAAGTGAGAACATGTAGTGTTTGTTCCATTCCTGAGATACTTAGGATAATCATCTCTGGTTCCAGCCATCCAAAGGGCATATTTTCAATTTGCATTTGGAAATCTGAGTGATACCTCTTGTAGGTATCCCTTTAGGTAACTCACTCTACCTCTACCTGGATAGAGGCATCCTCTTCCAAGAGTGGCATTTGGGGAGTTGTGAGGAAAGGAGTAACCCTACTTACTGAGTTACCTCACAAGGAAGAAGAGGCAGGCATCCCTCTTGCAGTTTGTTTTTTTTTTTGTTTGTTTGTGTTTTGAGACAGAGTCTCACTTTGTCACCCTTGGTAGAATTCTATGGCATCATAGCTCACAGCAACCTCCAGCTCTTGGGCTTAAGAGATTCTCTTGCCTCAGCCTCCTGAGTACCTGGGACTACAGGCACCCGCCACCACACCCAGTTACCTTCCATTTTATTTTTTCCCTTCTTGCAGTGGGAATGAATACATAATTCATTTTCTTTAAGAGAAGGCCCATTGTGGGCAGATTGAAATGCTCTAGGTTCATGATATTCAGAGCTGTCATCTTCATGGTAGGGCTGACCAATAAAATAGAGCTTTGGGATTGGAAGGGACTTCAGAGTTCATTTAGTTCATCATCTGCATTTCGTAGATGAAGACTTCCGAGTCTCTAGGGGTCATGTGGTTGGTCCAAGGTAACAATTATATAGTAACAGGGCTGGGACCAAAATGGGGGGCCCTCATCAGTTCTTGTTTCTCTAGCCTGATCACATTACATGGATTTTTTGTCATAAGTTTGACAGTTTGACAGTCTGTAGAATAAGAGACTCACAGGATGTTTTATTGAAAGTCTAGTTAATAGTCCCCCCTTTCCCCAAGAGACTAGAAATACCTTGTCCAAGGTCACAGAGTGGGTGAGCTGTAGAGGGGCCCGCAGACTTGTAGCCAAGCACTCTTTCCAGCACAGTCCTAAGTCTCACCTAGGGCTCAAGACTTGGACATCGTGGGCTCCAAGGACACTGAACAAAATCATTCTTTAAATGCATTGCAACCAAAATTTCATAAGATCCAAAGGACATGATTTCTTTCTTTTTCTTTTTTCCCCAAAGTTTTTTTTTCTTATTTAATAAAAGTGTATGGCTGTGGAAATTACGTCAGTTTAATTAGGCTGCTTGACACAGTACTTTTCCACTGAATTTACTAGGAACTGTGAATTTGTTGTAACAAACTGCACTGCCGGCTGCAGTATCTGATTGGCATGCCAGGAGCATCACTAGCGAACAGCTAAATAGAGATCAGGGAGAAAACTGGGTCAGGAAACAGGCCTCTTGTACCTGCAGAGGCTGCAGAAGGCGGCGCAGAGGCGGCAGGTGGCCACAGCATGGCACTGTCTCCTAGAACCTGAGCCACCGAGCACCCCGCCCCCACTTAGTTCTGTGCTGCAGCCCCCTCCCCCCCACCCCCTTTGCAGGTGATTCTTCCTGTGGCCATTTTGCCTTCTGTTTTTCTACGGACCGCCAAGCTTTTACATCTGTCATCTCAAGAATGGCTTTATCTCAATAAAAAAGTGAAAGACTGGTTCCGACTGATCTGTGTTAGCCACTGATACTCCAAACCATGGCGTAAGCTTTTGACTTTCCAGGGCTGGTTTTGTCAGAAGGCTGAAAGTGGGTGTGAGGGTTCCGCAAGATGATGAAGAAAGGGGCGGTGATGTTTCAGGTGCCTTGCTGTGTTTTCCCTTCCTTTCTCACCTCTTTCCTCCCTGATTATGTGGTGTCCACCTCTGAAAGTCCCAGCACTAAACACCAAGACAAATAGAGAGATCCTAGAAGGAGGAAGGAGTGATTATGCCAGAAGGGTCAAGGGAAGCTTCTTTGAAGGCACTGGCATTTGAGCTAAGCTTTGAGCCATGAATAGCGTTAATATAGGAAGAAATGAGGGGGAGATGCTGGTGGCCTGTCCATGCTGGTCTCAGGACTGCCTTGTAAAGGCTGGACACCTTCTGGTCTCCAGAACGTTAAGGCTCACTGGGACCCCAAGGATCTGTTTCTCCAAGCTCCTTATCTGATAGGTGAGCAGACTAAGGCACAGAGAGGAACGGGCTAGGCCAGTCCAGTACTGTTGTAACAGTACTGTGCCCAGCTGTGCATTTGTCCTCATTTCTAACCGGGCTCTGAGAACATTGACTTCCTTCTTTTGGCTTTCATGTCTGTTGTCTTCTTTCTGAGTTCTGTCATGGGAACTCTGAGATACACCATGGTTTCCACCTATAAATTACACACTAGGAAAGTAGGCCTGGATTCTGCTGACCTTGGATTCCAGGGTCACTCAGATTCCTGCTAGACAGTATCCTTCACCTGCCCCAGGCCAACCAAGGTCAGGAAGTGGTGGTATTTTAGCCTCCCCAAGAATGCCTGTAGGAATAGTCCTTGCCTTAGAGCAGGGACTTAAATTTTCAAATAGCTGAGAGGGACAGAAACTGAGGCCATTGTGACTTTATGCTATTCTGTGAAAAACTTGGGTTCCTTTTGACTAAAAATTGTTTTCAATAAATTGTACTTAAGTTTACTGAAATTTGCTTTAAATGCAACAATTGTTGGAACAGTTAATTCTGTATAACATCTTTTCCCCTTTTGAGTAGAACTCAGAGAGTGAGTTAAAAACAATATCCATAGTAATTTTTCCAGGCTTTTTTGGATAGTCTCACTTCAATTTCAGAAACATTGTCTTTGAACCAAGTGTTGGTGTTACAACTGAAATTCAGAAATGTGTACCCATATTCTGATAGATGTACCAAAGTTTGCTTACCAAATGAACTATTTGTGTAGGATCTTGCAAAGCCAACATGTTTTGGAAGACAGTTGACAATTCAGATGTCAAGTAGTCTCTTGCCTGAGCTAAGTGGAATGAACAGAGATGAACAAGCCCATTAGAATAGTTGTGGAACATTCTGGCTGTAAAATTTAAGCTTTGACGACCCTTTGAGTCAGGCAGGCAAAATATATCCCATCCCCTTAAGCAGAGGTTCCTGTATTGTTGCCTTGTATAGCATAGCATAGTGTAGCATAGCATTGTATACTATTGTATTGTTTTGTTTTGTATTTTTGGTCAGAGCAGATGGTTTTAAATGCCTCTAAATAATTTTCTTGATCTTGGAAGGTTATGTTTACTTGCAAACTGGTAGGTCTTGCATTTGAGTGGTATTTGCTAAAAGAAAGGGAGGAAATGAAAGAAGAAATGTTTCTTGATACCTAGGCAGGTTTCCACTCAGAGGCTGACACATTCATAGAAATTTCCACATATCCTCATTTTGGGGTTAAACTAGGACTTGTCACTAGAGTCATCTGAATAGTTCATAGAAATTATTCACACAGAGAAAAGCTGGAGAGAGATTGTAATTTGAAGTTTGTCAAGAATCCCCTGGTTAGCATGGAAGACCCCAGTAGGGTTCAGCCTAGTGGAGCCCATCTGCATAGTTTCTCCAGAACCCCTGGCCGTAGTCTCTTTGGTCATGGACATTTATCTGAAGAGTGGCTCTTCATCCTCATCTCTTCACTATTAATTGCTATCACGGCTGGCTTGGAGAACCCAGCCTCTTCTTGAAGACACCACCTTTGCTGCAGTGGTTGAGGCCATGGCCCACGTTCCTGCTTCTAGCTTTGCAGATGCTTTTGTGTTTCTTGGAGCCCTCATAACTCTTCAGGAAGAAAGTGTATGAGATATAAAATCAGCATAGGGTCGAAGGTAGTGAGCAATTTACATTTTCTCCTCTTCCCTCTGCTTTGCTGCTATCCCAAGATCTGAACTTCCTTGAATCTTCTCCTCTGGGGTGTATTCTAGGCACAGAGCTGATGTGGGCAGAGGTGAAGTGATTGAAGTGTTCACTGCTGCTGACTATTACTGTGTCACTTAAGACCACCTACAGGACTTGGAGACTCTCCTTTCCTCTTCCTTCACAGTTATCCCCTTGCCTACATTAGTGACTCCCCAGTTCTGATGCTGGTTAGGAAGCTCAGACAGCTGCAGTGTGCCTCTTCCTTCCTTTCGTATCTGTCCACTCAGTGATCAAATCCTGATTTCACCCCTGCAATTTCCTTCTTATCTATCCCTGTCTGTCTGCTTTTGCTGCTACCCGAACAATTGCAGACAAGCTTTTCTTCTCAAAGCTCTCTGCTCTGGAAATGTCCGTCCTGGTTGCAGCCTCTACAACAGGGGTGTCCAGCCTGCAGCCTGTGGCTGCCTGCTGATTCTGTGAGGACTTTTTTTCTTTATCTATATCACAGAAAGTATGCACAGACCTTTTTTGTTCTCATCAGCTTTCATGAGTGTTTGTGTATTTGATGTGTGGTCTAAGACAACTCTTATTCTTCTAAGGTGCAGAAGAGAAGAAAAAAGATTGGACTCCCCTGCTCTGCAAAGCCAACTTCCACTGCTCACTACCTAGGCCTTTCTTCATTTACTTATTTGCTTCTTGGGCTCTTATATAAAATTAAATGTTCATTAGATGTTCTACAATATATCCAGAGCAACCTTGTCAGAACAGGGAGGGGAAAAGCTATTTGTCTTCTCTCTTGTCATTTCTCTCAGATGAATGAATTAAATATTTTTATTGCCTTGAAGATTAATTATCTTCTGTCCCCAGGCCAACTTTAATATTCTAACTGTATCTTTTTGTGACTGGGGCCTGACAGCTGGAATTTCTGCCCTCACTGTACACTCTGCTTTTGCCAGGTTTCTCATCATCTTCATATCATGTAGGCTTCCGCAGTGAGTCACAGTCCCTGAGTTCAGAGAGAGAGCAGAGTCTGACCCGCAGGATTTAGATTGAGTATTGAATCATAGATCTTAGAGCTGAGAGACCTCCTGAAATCTTCTGTCCTTTCTAGCACATGAAATACTGTTATTGTATTTAACAAATAAATACCTGAGGCTTAGAGAGTTAAAGTGACAAACCCAAGGCCAGCCAGCTAATAAATTTTGGGTCCTAATGCCAGACTAGATTTTAGTCCATTAAATATACTTTATCCTTTATAGGCAGGCACACCCCTTCTCCCCCACCCCAAGAGACAATCTCGTGTCAACTATTGACCTACTTTTCTCCTTTTTAAAATTTTAATTTAAAAATATTATGAGGGTACATGGATTTACATGCATTTATTGTATAATGGTGAAATCAGGGCTTTTAGTGTGCCTATCACCAAGACAGTGTTCATTGTACCTGATAGGTAAGTTTTTACCCTCCTTCCTCCCCTCCCTTCTTAGTTTCCAATGTCCTTTCCATCTGTTTGTGCCCACGTGCACACAGAGTTTAGCTCTGACTATTAGTGAGAATGTGTGGCATTTGTTTTTCCATTTCTAAAATACTTCCCTTGGGATAATGGTCTCAGTTACTATCTAAGATGCTGTGAAAACATTCATTCTTTTTTATGGCTAAGTAGTATGGTGCATATGTGTGTGTGTGTGTGTGTGTGTGTGTGTGTGTGTGTGTGTGTGTACAGGGTAGCCAAAAGTTATAACTATTTAAATTGCATATGAACTTTATGTCCACCCTGAATATATCATCTTTTCTTTATCAACTGATAAATTGCTAGGCACTTAGGTTGAGTCCATATCTGCAATTGTAAATTGTGCTGCAGTAAACATTCAAGTGCAATTCAAATGTAGGCAGTTTTTTGTTAAAATGATTTCGTTTCCTTTCGGTAGATACCCAGTAGTGGGATTGCTCGTCAAATGGTAGGTATACTTTTAGCTCTTTGAGGAATCTCCATGCCATTTTTTTCAAGGGTTGTACTAGTTTACAGCCTCACTAATTGTATACATGTTCCTTTTTCTCTTTATCCACACGAGCATCTGTTGTTTCTTGACTTTTTAGTACTGGCTATTCTGACAGAGTATCTCATTGTGGCTTCAAATTGAATTTACCTGATGGATTAGTGATGATGAACTTTTTTTTCATATGTTTGTTGGTCATTCGTCTGTCTTTTAAAAAATTCTATTCATGTCTTTTGCCCACTTTTTAATGTAGTTGTTTGCTTTTTTCTTGTTGATTTGAGTTCTTTGTAGATTCTGGGTGTTAGTCCTTTGCTGGATGTATAGTTTGTGAATATTTTCTCCCATTCTGTAGCTTGCCTGTTTACTGTGTTGATTATTTCTTCCACTATGCAGAAGCCATTTAATTTAGTCAAGTTCCATTTATTTATTTTTGCTGTTGCTGTGTTTTCTTTTTTGGGTCTTAGTCATAAGTTCTTTGCCTAGGCCTATATCTAGAAGAGTTTTTCCTGCATTTTCTTTTAGAGTTTTTATGGTTTATTGCATTACATTTAAGTCTTTAATCCATCTTGAATTAATTTTTGTATGTGTTGAGAGATAGGGATCCTGTTTCATTCTTTGGCATGTGGCTATCCAGTTTTCCTAGCACCAGTTATTGAATAGGACATCCTTTCCCCAGTTTTTGATTTTGTTTGCTTTGTCAAAGATCAGTTGTTTGTAGCTATATGGTTTTATTTCTGGTTTCTCTATTCTGTTCTGTTGGTCTTTTGTCTCTACTTTTATACCAGTACTATACTGTTTTGGTTACTGTAGCCTTCTAGTATGATTTGAAGTCAGATAATGTGATGCCTCCAGATTTGTTCTTTTTGCTTAAGATTGCTTTGGCTGTTTGGGCTCTCTTTTGGATCCAGATGAAGCTTAGGATTATTTTTTCTGAATCTGTAAAATAAGACTTTGTGTTTTGATGGGAATTGCATTTAATCTGTAAATCACTTTGAGCAGTATGGACATTTTAATGAAATTGATTCTACCAATCCATGAGCATGGGATGTTTTCCCCTTTGTGTCATGTATGATTTCTTTCATCAGTGTTTTGTAAACTCATTGTAGAGATCTTTCACCTCCGTGGTATAAATATATTCCTAAGTATTTTATTTTCTTTGTAGTTATTGTAAATGGTATTGAGTCCTTGGTTTGACTTTCAGCTTGATTGTTATTAGTATGTAGAAATATTTCTGATTTGTGTACATTGATTTTGTAACCTAAGACTTTGCTGAATTTATTTATTAATTCTTGGAGTCTTTTGGTGGACTCTTTAGAATTTTCTAGATACAAGACCATATTGTGAGCATACAGGAATAGTTTGACCTCTTCTTTCCCAATTTGCATGCCTTTATTTTTCTTCTTGCTTAATCGCTCTGACTAGGACTTCCAATACTATGATCAATAGAAGTGGTGACAGTGAGCACCCTTGTCTTGTACCAGTTCTTAGGGGGAATGCTTTCAACTTTTCTCCATTCAGTGTAATATTGGCTATGGGTTGTCATATATGGCTTGTATAATCTTGAGGTATGTTTCTTCTATATGTAGTTTGTTGAGGGTTTTGATCATGAAAGTGTACCAGATTTTATCAAATACCTTTTCTGCATCTATTGAGGTGGTCATATGGTTCTTGTTTTGCTTCTGTTTATGTTGGTGAATCACATTTATTGATTTGCATGTGTTGCATTGTCCTTAAAGCAATCTCTTAAGAGAAGAGATTCAACTCCCTTAATTTCCCTTTGCAGATAAAATTTTAAGACCCCCTTTTGTAATGCCATGCCTTGTCAATATAAGGAAGGATGGTAGCTAGCCTCTCTTAGGCAGGTGATATCTGGTGAATAGGCAGATTGCCTTTGTCCCTTGTCTCCTAGCAAACTCATGGGGTCAGCATGTGGGAAACTCTGTTGCTGCATACCTCTTATTCAGAGAATCCTTGTAGGCCCTAGTATACAAAAGGACTTTTTTGTTTATCTCTAAAGTGGCTTCTTGGTCCCTCGGGACCACTAACCATTAACTCTGCATTTTTGTCTTCCATCTCAAACTAAAAGAAAACTTGTGTTCTTCCTACATGTGCCTCTCCCTTGATATCCTACCCACCTTCCAATAATCCCTCTATTCTCCTGGGGCTTTTCTGTTCTTCTGGTTACCCAGGCTTAGAATACTTTGTAACTCAACTTGAAAAGAGTCCTCTAATCCTTTAGTCTGTCTGTACTCATTATCGCTGTCATTTTTTCCCTGCACATGCCTGGAATAACTATTCCTGTCTACTCCCTCATGGCTGCCACCAGCAACAGCCAGGTGTTTGCGCACTTTCCTGGACCACTGTTGGAGCTTTGTAGTGATCTCCTGGCCCTTTGTACTTCTACACATCATGCAAACTGACAGACTCTGAACACTGTCCCACTTTTGAGCCTAAAACTCCATGAAGCTATCAAGCTTAACATTCTCTTTTGTAATGTAACCTTCCATCCCCACTATAAGCTAGTCATACAAAGTGGGCTGCTCGTGTCTCCTACATATTTAGTGATTGTTTACTAATTTGTTCCCTCTGTTCCTCTCTTCTTCCTTCAGTGAAAAAATATAGTAACATTTCTGTGCATTTCTGTTCGACAAAGTATTCTGCTATGAGAAAGGGAAGAATGGGGTTTGGGGTTTGATTAACAAGTCACTGTAAGCTGGTGATATGTATACATCATCTTATTTAATCTTGTGAGTTAGGTTGTGTTATGTTCATATTACACGTCTAGAGACTGACACCTTGAGAAAAAAGTACCATGCCCTCCTACTATTCTATTGATCTAGTATCAGAGTCAGAGTAGTGGGTGGGAACTAAAAAATCTTTAGGCTGGTAGGAAAGATAAGGCTAATATGTAAATAATTGTCCTAGAAGAAAATGCCCATTGTCAAGGACTATGGTAGACTGCTATAGAAATTCTGAAGATGATAAAATTTCTTCTAGCTGGTGTATGAAGGAAGACTTCATGGAGAAGTTAGATTACTAGTTACTGAATATGAGAGATAGGCAGTATTTTGACAGAAGGAGGTAAGAGATGGGACTAGAAAGAGAGGGACAAGCAGAGGCACAGAGAGGAAATGTCCTTGGTGTCACTAGCTGTCTTCAGTGTACAGTCCACTTTGAAGGAGCACAGGATTCTTATGGTGGAGAGAATAGTGGGATACAAGGCTTTAAAGGTGAACTGTAGCCTGTTCATCAATGAACACTTAAATGTCTGGCTAAAGGATTCACGATTTGTTCTATAGGCACGGGGAGCCATTAGCAGGAGGGGAGTTGCTAATTTGAGCTAAGATTTAGAAAGGTTACTTTGGGTACTCTGTGAATTGGAGAAAATGGCAGACAGCATAGAGGAGAAACACTTAATAAGCTATTGGCATTGTCCTGTCTAGATATTCTGAAAACCCGAACTGGCACAGTGGCAGTGGAGATTGAAATGAGGAGCACTGTGGGAATAGAACCAGGGAGACAGAATTATAGGACTTGGAGAGTGAGAGGAGGAGTCAGAGGTGATTCCAAGGTGACTGCAAGAACAGTGATAATAGCACCTAACAGAAGCAGGAGGACAGGAGGGATTAATAACCAGAATTTATAAGGAACTCTAACAAACTTGATAGGAAAAAATTAAATAATCTGATTAAAAATGAACAAAGGATCTGAATAGACGTTTCTCATAAGAAGACATACAGATGGCCAATAGGTATGTGGAAAAATGCGCACCATCATTAGTTATCAGAGATGTGCAAATCTAAACTACAATGAGATACCATCTCACCTCGTTAAAAAGGCTTTTATCAAAAAGTCAGGCAATAATGAATGCTGGTAAGAATGTAGAAAAGGGGGAACCCTTGTACATAGTTGGTGGGAATGTAAATTATTGTAACCACTATGAAGAGCAGTATGGAAATTCTTCAAAAATCCAAAAATAAAACTATTGTATGACTCAGCAATCCCATTGTTGGGTATGCATCCAAAAGGTAGAAATTCAGTATATCAAAGAGATATTTGCACTCTCATGTTTATTGCAGCACAATTTTCAATAGCTAAGATGTGGAAGCAACCTAAGTGTCCACCAGTGGATGAATGGATAAAGAAATTGTGGTCCAAATATTCAATAGAACATTATATAGCCACAAAAATGAAATCTTGCTATTTTGCAACAACATGGATGAAACTGGAACATTATGTTAAGTGCAGTAAGCCAAGTACAGAAAGACAAATCTTCTATGTCTTCACCCATATGTGGGAGCTGAATGTTAAAAATAATTGATCTCCTGGACATAAGAGACTAGAGTGATGGTTACCAAAGGCTGAGAAGGATAGGAGGTGGAGGGGGTTGAAAAAACAGAGATAGTTAATGGGTGCAAAAATAAAACAAGTGACTATAATCAACAATAAGTTAGTGTATACTTTAAAATAACTGAAAGAGAAGAATTAGAATGTTCCTAACATAAAGAAATGTTAAATGTGTGTGTTAATAGATACCCCAATTACCCTGATTTGATTAATGCACATTGTACCCTTGTATCCAAACATCACATGCATGCTATAAAGGCATACAACTATTGTGTGCTCATAACAATTAAAAATAAAGTATTTTCAAAAGAAATGGAAGGGTCAGGAAGAGAAATAGATTTGGGAGTGGGAAGAGGTAAGGTGGTGGTAGATGGTGTGTTTCTGATTTGTGCAGATTAATTGCCTATTTTATATTTGTGCTTTGTACTCTTCACCACTACTGCCACCATTCCTCATCCCCTTCTGTCTTTCCTCTATTAATAAGTAAACTTTTGGCTCCTTATACTATGCAGCTGAGTGAAACTCTCAAGTGGAATTTGTCTGTCTTTGGATTTCTGATGTACCATCCATGCCACTTGGTTTTTCCCAATTCCAGTCTCCCCAACGTGTGCCTCTGTACACATAAGTGTACCTATATATGTGAGGTGAGCTCCTGGTGGTTATAACTGGCATAACACCACCAGTAGTTCATGATTGTGTGAACATTTACAGTTGACGAAAAATTTAGAATGATCAGAAGTGTGTTGTACTTCCTGGCTAGTCCCCTAGGTAGGGTCATTGAGCCATTGACTCAATAAACTAAAAAGGCTATGAGAGATTAAATAGTAGATTTTTAGTTTAATAATGAATGCAGTTGAAGCCATTAGCACATATCAAATAGGAAAGTTGGGATGATTTTTAGCTGGTATAGGTAGGCTCTGTTGATGATGATTAAATTCAAAATACATTCAGGATGATAACAATGCTGAGATAGATGTTTTATGGGCATTGAGAATAGCTATCATGTATCAGGTACTTACTTTGTACAGATACTGGTCTGAGCATTTTACATATCATAATTAATTCAAATCTCGTTAGGTGTCCAACCTTTTCTTTTTTCTCTGCCACATGTTAGAAGATTAAGAATTGTCTTGGACCACACATTAAATATATAAACATTAAAGAAAAATGAGTAGCACAAAAAAGGTTCGTGCATACTTTTTGTGATATCTGACACCACAGATAAGTAAAAAAGTCCTCACAAACTTACCATGCGGCCTGTGGGCTGCAGGTTGGACACCTCTGCATCTAGTGAAATAGCAATTACTGTTATTTCTATTTATTAGATGGGGGAACCGAGACATAGAGAATTGAGGAACTTGTCTAAGGTCATGTAACTCAGATGGGGCAGAGCCAGTATTCAGACTCAGGCTGTTTCTAGAGCCTGTACTTAGCCACTGTACATACTACCCCTCCATGATGTATTAACCAGCTTTCAAATAGTATTTGCAGCAAACTCCAGTCCATTGTATTGTTTACTCCTAAAATGTGAGATATTATTTTCCTTCTCTCTGCATCCCTAGTGCTCGCACAGCTCCTGGAATGCAATACATGTTTGTTAATGTTGATGAATGAAGGAGTTTCTTTCTAAGTCACTTCCTACTCTGATATGAAGTGAAAGTGGTCAAGGAAGTCTTTTATTCTTCTAGCATATTTTCCTATTTTTGCTGCTAGAGATGTTGTATTTCACAGAAGAGATATAGGGTGGTGATATAGCTCCACTTTTGATATTGATTTGGACAATTCGCCTTTCCAAATCTCGGTTTTATTATCTGTAAAATAGAAATGATGATAAAGCCTGCTATGTAGGGCTTTAGTAAGGATTAAATGAAATAATCCTTATAAAACTCTTAGCCTTGTACTTGGCACATAGAACTAATAAATGTTGGATTATATCATTATTAATGGAAATTTTGAAACTACAAGAGGGAATACAACCAGTTTTAGGGTAAGACCAATATTTTGATTAAAATGGAAATATACAGTGCTTTTAAAGTACCCTTTAGAAATCTAAACCCATTACATTAGTTGATGGAAGCAAAAATGTTTTGTTTACTCATAAAATTATCATGGCTGACACATTTAGAAGGAAATAAATTCAGAAAGTTTTGGAAGAGTTGCTTTTCTCTTCCTTCTAATTTTTTTTTTTGAGACAGAGTTTCACTTTGTCGCCCTCAGTAGAGTGCTGTGGCATCACAGCTCACAGCAACCTCCAGCTCTTGGGTTTAGGCGATTCTCTTGTTTCAGCCTCCTGAGTAGCTGAGACTACAGGCGCCTGCCACCCAGCTATTTTTTTGTTGCAGTTTGGCCAGGGCCAGTTCGAACCTGCCACCCTTGGTATATGGGGCCTGCGCCCTACTCACTGAGCCACCAGTGCTGCCCTTCTAATTTTTTTTTTTAATGAAAAATAAAAGAAATCTGGAGGAAAAAAAATGTTTTTCTACCCTTTAAAACTTTCAAACTTCCAACTCGGAGCCTGTAGCTCAGCAGCTAGCACGCTAGCCACATACACTGGAGCTGGTGGGTTCGAATCCAGCTCGGGCCTGCCAAATAACAATGACAACTGCAACCAAAAAAATAGCTAGGTGTTGTGGCGGGTGCCTATAGTCCTAGCTACTCAGGAGGCTGAGGCAAGAGAATCGCTTAAGCCTAAGAGTTTGAGGTTGCTGTGAGCTGTGATGCCACCGCACTCTACTGAGGGTGACAGAATGAGACTCTGTCTAAAAAAAAAAATAACAAGAAAAACCATTCAGAGTTCCCCATTTGTTTCTCTAGGACATTGGCTATCCAATAGCTGATAAGGCAAGTGAACTAGTATATAAGCATCTACTTTGTCCAGGATACTAAATATGAGTAATTGAAATCAGTTCTGTTGTGCAGATGAGTAAATTGAAGCTAAGAAAGTCTTGGTAAGTTGGTCAAGTTCACAGACATAATAGAAATTAGAAGTTAAACCCATACTTGAGGGCGGCTCCTGTGGCTCAGTGGGTAGGGCGCCGGCCCCATATACTGAGGGTGGCGGGTTCAAACCCGGCCCTGGCCAAACTGCAACAAAAAATAGCAAGAATTGCCTAAGCCCAGGAGTTGGAGGTTGCTGTGAGCTGTGTGATGCCATGGCACTCTACCGAGGGTGATAAAATGAGACTCTGTTTCTACAAAAAAACAAAAAAGAAGAAGTTAAACACATTCTTACTTGGACCTTTGAGGTGGCTTCCCAAAAGTCTGTGATTGCCAAACTATGGTCCTTTCCTGCTGCCCTGCAGCCTTCCTGCTGTGTGTGGTAGAGGGTGACAGCTTATATTTATAGCTTCATATTGGAGTTGCTGGAACATGTAATTAATTCAGAAGTATTTGACCTCTGTATTGCTTGAAGTCAAGACAGAACCAGACTCCTGGAGGAACTCAGGAATCTCAGTTTCTCAGTCACCATTGCTGCCTACTTCTTATTTAAAATACTTAAGAAATAATGTTAAATTGTCATGAATGCTTAACTCTGCCAGTATGGCCTCTGTAAATGGGACATACTGTTGAAAGAAACTTGATAAGAGAAATCTATGCAGCATAGCTCTTTGAAAACTTGGTTATTCTCTTTTGGAATGAGTGTTTCAAGGTTTCAAAACTGTGCTTTTGACAGACTGTTTGCCCACATTAGGGGCTAATGGTGCCCTCAGTCTTGTTAGAGGGGCAGAGAAAGAGATGAACGTGCAATGATGTGTTTTCTGAGTGAACCTCTCCAGCCTCTGTGGTGGGCTGAGGGCGCAGGCGGAGGCAGAATGGTCACAAACGGAGGGAATGGGACAATCAACCACCTGCCTCAACCATAACCTTTCTATCATTATAAATGGAGAATATTTTTACTACCTGCTTTCTGTCACTACGAATCAGATTTGCATTTCTTAGAGTTCCATATTAATGAAATCATACACTATTTACTTTTTTGTGCCTGGCTTCCTTCACTCAGCACAATGGGTTTTGAGATTTATCCAAGCTGTTATGTGTATCAGTAGATGCTCTTTTTTCACTGATGGGTAGTATTTCGTTATATGACTGTATACGGTTTGTTTATCCACTCATCCATTGTGTTAGTTTTCTCTTGCTATATAACAAATTACCACAAAGTTAGTGACTCACAACAGGATGTAATTATTGGTTCATAGTTCCGTGTGTCAGAAGTCTGGGTGGAATGGGCAGGATTTTCTTTAAGGATTTCACAGAACCTAAATCGAGGTGTCAGCTTGCCTGGATTCTTATCTGGAGACTCTAGAGCAGCAGTTCTCAACCTGTGGGTTGCGACCCCTTTTTAACAATGAAAGTACATTGCAGCATTAGGAAGGTTGAGAAGCCCTGCTCTAGAGAGAATCTGCTTCTGAGCTTGTTCAGATTGTTGGCAGATTTCAGTCCCTCAAGATCATACGAGTGGGGTTGCTGTATCCTTGCTGGTTGTCAGCTCAGGGTTGCTCTCAGTAATGCTGCTGCTCTCCAGGCCTTGCATGCGGCCCCTCCATCTTCAAAGACAGCAGTGGTGCCTCAGATCCTGCTTGTGCTTCCAGTCTTCTGAATTCTCCTTTTGCCACCAGCCAGAGAAAACTCCTGCTTTGAAAAGATAGGCGTGATTAGATTAGGATCTACATCTGGAGGTAGTAGCCCTTCCATTTTTGGTAGACCTTTTTGATATTAAGGAGTACTTTGAAGCTTTAAGCATTTTTTATCCATTGATCCTCATTCTGCCACCTGATTACCCTTGTCCTGTCCCGTGGCCCTTGTACCATCCAAATCTTGTCCAGACTAAAAACATTCATTTCCCTCTTTATTTATTACATGCCATGTTGTAGTAGAGCATTAAGTGCACTCTTTGGAATGATACGTCATTGGATTTAAATTTCAGCTATGCCACCTACAAACTGTGATATTGGAAAAGTGAACTTCTCTGAACCATGGTTTCCTTATGTATGTGTACTTTATAGGATCAATTCATAGATGAAATGGGCCAATGTATGCAAAACTCTTAAGCACCTTCCTTGTCATATTATATACGCTCAGTATATGCTAGATAATATTATTATATCAATATTGTTACTCTTTCCCTCATTTTGTTCTTTTTCTTTTGGATGTGATCTGTATTGTAAATGACCCTAATAAATTGTACAGTCTAAACTGTATAGGTACCTTAAGGAGATTAATGGCTTTTTTTCTTTTTTAATAATTTTACTTTTGAAAATTTGTCCCAAGGAAGTAATCAGAGGTATAGGTAAAGATTCTTGTTCAAGAATGTTGATCACACGTTTATAATGCAAAACATTGAAAGCAACCTGGGTGTATGCTACAGTATGGAAATAGTGAAATAATGCATATCCCATGTTGCTATAAAGCAAGGAAAATCACATTTTCGATGAAAAGGTGGGAAACATAACATTATGGTAAGTGAAAAGTCATGATATAAAATAGAATGTATAGTATGACCCCAGCTGTGTTTCTGAAGTATATATATTTTATTCACACACAGACAAATAAAGATAGGAAAGGACTAAAGAAAATAAGCCATTTGTTAACAGTAAGCAATGGGATTATTGATATTTTTAATTTTCCTTATTAAATTTTTTACAGTAAGTGTCTATTACTTTTGTAACCTGAAAAATATACTTTATTTAAAAATTATTATTTTATTATTATTATTTTTTATTAAATCATAGCTGTGTACATTAATGCAATCATGGGGTACAATGTGCTGGTTTCATATATCATCTGAAATATTTTCATCAAACTGGTTAACATAGCATTCATGGCATTTTCTTAGTTATTGTGTTAAGACCTTTATATTCTGCATTCATAAGTTTCACCTGTACCCTTCTAAGATGCACTGTAGGTGTGGTCCCACCAGTTACCCTCCCTCCACCCACCTTTCCCCCTCTCCTCTCCTCTTAAAAATTATTTTGTGTATGTATGTGTATATTTATGTACCCCAAACAGAACCTAATAATGTACAGCTTTTTGTTGGACCAGAAAAGTTATAGTCACATCAGTAGATCAAGACGCTAACTGTGACGATCACTCAGGAACTGGACTTCAGGCAGTGGGGTTCCAGCAGTCACGCACCCTGGGAACAGGACAGCAGCACTTCTGAACCTGCTGACCTGTGGGGCTAGGAAGGGAGCCTGTCTGGTTTGGTCATGTGGCACCAGATGCCTTCATCTTCTTCGTGCTGTGTTCGTTGTTACACTGCACACACTTGTTATAATAAGCTTTGATCTCTCTGTCACATCTTATCTTCATTACTGACTTTCTAATCCAAGAAAGAATAAGGCTTTAGGATGTGGCCTCAATAAGTTTTATTTTGTTTTAATCAAAAGAGCAAAAGTGATTCTCAGTGTGAGGGGCTCTGGGGTGTGTCAGAGGGCCTATTGGTCAGGGCCCATGTTCACATGTTTCTGCCTCATGCCTGGCAATGGCCCAGCTAAGCTCTGCTGTGTAGTTGCAGCAAAGGCAAAGATTTTTGGGTCTGTGCACAAATGGCTCAGAGTCAGACAGCCTGTCATCTTGTTTTTCTTTTTCTTTCTTGGGATGGAATCATAATAGGAAGGGGCTTTGCTGCCTTCCCCCACTCATGTTCCACATTACAAGCCCATTTACCCCTATAACATCATGGTGAGGGGAGGTGGTGCTTTTTTTTATGCCTTGTGGGATTTACCTGTGATGTCTTTGGAGGCTATTCTGTTTAGTCACTGACTCAAAGTTCCTAACATCTGAAGGATGTCTCTGAATTCAAAGAATTTGCAAGACCCCGGTAAGGAGCTGAGAAAGTTCAGAGATAGATTTCATATCATTTATTTAACATTTCTGTACCAACTTCTGAGCCATGAGCAGTGAAGAGTACAAAGATGAGTGAATTTAATTCAGCAGACACCAGATTAGTACCTAGTATGTTCAGGACACTGTGCAAGGCACTGAGGATAGAAATGAATGAGACACAGTCCTCATGCTTAGGAAAGTTATACTCCGGCAAAAAGACAGATTTATCATCTTCATAATCTGAGAAGAAACAAATGTGAGAACCACTTAATAATAAGTAGAATAAGTGCTTTTTCTATAGCAGGGCCCAGAGGAGAGACCAATTATTTCCGAAATGACCCAGCCACTTACTAGCTATGTATATGCTTTTAGTCAAGGTATTTAACCACCCTGTTCCTCTAATTAATCTATAAAATATAGATATAATGATTTAATCCACATAAAGTACTTAGCCCCAGCTGTAGCAATCAATAAATGTTAATACTCCTTTTCCTTTTCTTTTTCCTCTTCCTCTTTCCTGAGGATGAGCGGTGAAGGTTTTTTTATGTTGTTGTTTGTTTGTTTTGTTTTGCAGTTTTTTGGCCGAGGCTGGGTTTGAACCTGCCACCTCCGGCATATGGGGCCAGCGCCCTACTCCTTTGAGCCACAGGCGCCGCCCATGAGCGGTGAAGGTTACACTGAACTGAGGACACAACATAAGTCGGGCATGATGAGGAGTAGGGTGGTTGGATGCTGTATCCAGGGGTCTCATGAGGCTGAAATGCAAGTATTTGTCAGTAATTCTCTGGAAAGAGGCTAGACAACTACACTGGGTCTAGACCATGGAGGATCTTAAATAGCAGACAAAGGAATTTGGGCTTGGGCAGTGGGGAGCAAAATAATTCACGTATACTTTAGGAAGAGCATTTTGACAGAACAAAGAGAGACTGACGGGGGAGGAACACTGAGGAAGCTGCCACAGAATTCCAGGCACGAGCTAAGGCCGAAATTAAGACTGAGATCATTTCTCTGACAAGCTCAGTGTGGTAGAGGCTGAGGAAGAGATTTAGTTCTGCTTTTTCTGTGTGCCTGTGGGTTTCTTGCTGGGAGAACATTGATTTGGAGACAGTTGATCCTGTGTAGCCCATAAATTTTAATATTCTGAGATTATGTTCAGCTTTCTGACCTCAAGGCTGACGTACCCATACGTTGCTGTCCATTTGGCTGCACTCACTGCATTGTGTGGGAGTTAAGTGTCTGCACAGGACTTCTCTGCACATGGATGCTGGTGGTCTGCAAAGAGCTTGACAGCCGTGGAACCTGTTGAAATATGAGACAGCCTCATGCAGAAGAGCATTTCCGAAGAGAGGTCTAGTAGTTAAAATCACAGCAATGAAAATTACCTCATTATTGATCACATATGAAGACATATTTTCCAGGAGCCCTGTGATGTAAAGAATGAGGATATTAAGGGGGGGTGGAAGCAGTATCACTGACTGGACTTCTAAGTACTAGCACATTGATTGTGCCACAGCGTACTGGTGTGCTGTGAGATGATCTTAGGTACGTCATTAAAAATATGAAGACCATTAATTAAATTATTTTTGAAAGAAGTTCATAGCTAAGTAAATACACTCATTTTTTATTTTCTTATTTATTTATTTATTTTTCATGTATATGGTGGGATCACACTTGTGGTGCATCTTAGAAGGGTACTGGTGAAACTTACTAAATGCGGAATACAAATGTTCTCATACCATAACCAAGAAAATCCCATGAAGGTTATGTCGAACAGTTGGATGAAAATATTTCAGATTATATATGAAGCCAGCACATTGTACCCCATGATTGCACTAATGTACACAGCTATGATTTAATAAAAAAAAAAAAAATAATGGTCCACTGACAAAAGTAATGTGGGGCAATAAATTACAACTACTGAAAAAAAAAGTTCAAAGCTAAGTAAATACACTCCTTTTTTATTTTCTTATTTATTTATTTTTTTCATGTATACATTAATGCATTTATGAGGTACAGTGTGCTGATTTCATATAGAATTAGGAATGTTTGCATCACACTGGTTAATATATGCCTCATCTTGTTTACTTAATTATTGTGTTAAGACATTTATACTCTATTTTAACAGATCTGACATGTACCCTTGCATTATGCACCATAGGTGTGCTCCTACCATTCACCCTCCCTCGATCTGACCTCCCCACTCCCCTCCAATCCCCCCTCTTCCCTCCTTTAACTTGGGCCATAGTTGTGATCTAGTCTTCATATGAAAGTGTGAGTGATTATAATACACTCATTTTTTAAACTTTTTTCTTTTTTTTTTTTTTGAGACAGAGTTTCACTTTGTCACCCTCAGTAGAGTGTGGTGGCATCACAGCTCACAGCAACCTCCAACTCTTGGGCTTAAGCAATTCTCTTGCCTTAGCCTCCTGAGTAGCTAGGACTATAGGCACCCCCAACACTCGGTGTTTTTTTTTTTTTTTTTTAATTAGCTGGCCATGGCTGGGTTCAAACCTGCCACCCTCAGTATATGGGGCCAGAGCCCTACCCACTCAGCCATAGGCACTGGCCTAACTTGGTTTTTTTTCTTCTTTTTTTGTTTGTTTGTTTTTTAGAGACAGAGTCTCACTTTGTTGCCCTTGGTACAGTGCTGTGGCGTCATACCTCACAGCAATCTCCAGCTCTTGGGCTTAGGCGATTCCCTTGCCTCAGCCTCCCAAGTAGCTGGGACTACAGGCACCTGCCACAACACCCGGCTATGTTTTTGTTGCAGTTCAGCCGGGGCTGGGTTTGAACCTGCCACTGTCGGTATATGGGGCCGGCACCCTACTCACTGAGCCACAGGCGCCGCCTATAACTTTTTTTTTTTTTTTTGTTAATGTAATTTAAGTGTGCCACAGAAGTTTAACTATAGGTTCAAGCGTGCTTAAAGAACCCAAAGATGGGTTATTTGGCGTATTTGATTTCAATTAATCTTCACAGTTATGTGAGGCAGATATTACTATGCCCATTTTACAATGAAGAAGCAAAATTTCAAAAAGTGTAGGCCTCATGCCTAAAGTCAGATGGCGTACCCACATCATACCGTGAACCAGGCTTTTAATGTTCTGAGCCTCAATTTTCTCATCTTAAAAAAAAATCATAATAAAACCTACTCCTGGGGCTGTTTTATAGATCAAATAAGATGCTGTATAAATGAAGAAGAGAAAAAGCAATCCCTGATATCCAGGAGCTGGCTTTGGATTATCAGCTGGTGGGTCTTAGTATTGCTATGAGCTGGCCTGGCACTCACAAGGTAGGTCTAGATGCTTTCCTGTTGAACGTAAACTACTTCACTGAACGTCAACATCAGACAAGGCCACTCTGACCGTGGTGGACGAAGACAAAAACAAGACCACTCTGTAATCATGTCTAAGCACTAATGAAACATGAACATTGTCTAAGCCACAAACCACCAAATGTCTTCCTCTCCTAATACGAGTGACAGATACTGCTTTACCAATTATAGCTCTAACCTTGCTTTAGCCTGCCTTCCCCTGGGGTAAGATTTATTGAGATACCTAGTCATAGAATAGTTCCTGCTTTCTCACAGATCCTAATTCAGAGTAAGCCTCCGCTTCTCAGGACCTTGGGTGGGATTCTGGAAACGTTGGGTGCTTTTCCTCTCCATTTTCACTCCCATTCGGAGCATTGTCTTACTCTAAAATTTACCAATATGCAAATATTTATTTTCAGAATTTTTGCTCACTGTGGAAAAGATATCCCAAAAGATAAAGAAGGAGACCAAAAAGGATTGTGGCTCAGAAGAAATGTCTAGAATCTAGAGCCAGTAGCAGATCAGACACAGAAACTCAGAAATAGAAAGAATTTTGATCATTGACTCGGAGAGGCAGTCACCTAGCCTGTACTTAAATGCTTCCTATAATCAGAAGCTCACCACCTTTTAATAAAGACCATTCCATTTTAGATTAGCTCTGTGTTAAAAAGTCTGTTGTGCATATTGGGCCATACTATGTCTTGATAACCCCGTTTTGCGATCTGGAACCACAAAGAACAAGTTTCCTACATGACCACGCTTTGATCATTTGAAGAGCTGTCTGCACCTCCTTTTACCACTCCCTGTACTCCTCTTTCTTACAGGCTAACCATCTATTGTTCCTTCAGTAGCTCATCATATGGCAATTTCAAGATGGTTTCATCTGCTGGTAATTTGATTTATTTATTTATTTTTTATTTTTTGAGACAAAGTCTCGCTATGTCACCCTCGGCGTGACAGCTTGCAACCTCCAACTCTCTGGCTTAAGTGAGTCTCTTGCCTGAGCCTCCCAAGTAGCTGGGAATACAGGCGCCCGCCATAATGCCTGGCTATTTTTTTGTTGCAGTTGTTTAGTTGTCCTGGGCAGGATCCGAACCCGCCACCCTCGGTGAATGTGGCTGACGCCGTAACCACTGTGCTACGGGCGCTGAGCCATCTTCTGGTACTTTAATGTGATATCCCCTAAAATCCATACCTTAAAATGTGAGGGGGAGTACAGAACTGACCACAGTGCTCCATGTATGGTGTTACCAGCACAGAGGATACTAGGACCAGTTCATCTTGGTGGGCAATGTATTTCTAATAATGTATTTTAGGATTCTGTTTTTTGAGAGGCTATGTCACACTGCTGACTCACTTTGCAAACATAGGTCTTTTTTTCACAAGAAATGCTATTTAGTCATTTCTCACCAATCCTGCATCTCTATAACTTATTTTTTGCCCCTGAGTGTATGAATTTACATTTTAAATTATAACCTATTTGTTTCTGTTTGTTCATCTATTGGAGTTAGAGCATCTCATCCAGTATACTGGCTGCTTCTCCCAGCATTGTAAGTTTTATGCATTTAATAAGCAAATCTGTCTTTATTCAACGTGTTGATGAGAAGTTTAGACGGGCCATGTTGAGAGCCATACCCCACTTGGTGTACCACCATAACTCCCTTGAGGTCAGAGATTCACATGGGAGGAAAGGCCCAAGCCTGGAATTTATCAGAGGCTCTAGGGGATTCCTATTTTAGTCTCTGGTTTATGGTCCAGTTAGTACCATTATTTTTTTTCACACTTAAATTGTCCCGTATTTAGTCAAGTTGATTTCTTGGGTCCACTTTTTTACCCTCTGATATAAGATGTTCCAAGTTCATCTTGTACTTTCCCTGCCTCAGTCCTAGAATTGGCCATTTTTCCAAGAAGCCCTGTAACTTTTTGATGGAGAATGGTATTTAGAAACAAAATCTCAGCTCTGGGTGTGCTTGTTGCTTTGACGATTGCTGCTTCCAGCAATGGACAATGCTAGAAAACATTGATATTTGTGCATATTTGTGCCTCTACTTTCGTATATATATTTATTTTTCTGTATCTATTGATTAACCTATCCTGAAAACAATGAGTTCACATGAATTTCTTTAATTATAACCAACACTGCAGGTTCATTCTGTATTTCCCTCTTTCTATTGTATTTCACTATTCTGATAATGAGAAACCATTATCTTTAATGTATTTACTTATTTGCTCATTCCCTTGTATGAAACCAACCCACTGTACTATAGTCCTCTGCAGGCCAGTTCCCCACCAGGCCACAGCTGTCTAGCTAGTCTCCAAAACCTCCCTGGGCCTCTGCTGCCCCTTGTCAGCCACTTTCGTCATGTGGGCTCTGACGTGTGGCCACCATTTTCACTTAGACTTTGGGACTGAATTATTCAGGGATGAAAGAAAGAGGAAAGGCTATCCATTGTTTGTTTGTTTGGGTTGAACTGTAACTTACATATGGTAAAATGCACATGTCTTAAGTGTTTAACTCAATGAAATTTTGTCTTGAACACCCATATAATCATCCAAATTAGGCACTCCAAAAAACTTCCCAGATACACCCACCCCCAAAGAAGCCCTATTCTAAACTTTCCCCATAGATCAATTTTGTTTATTTAATTTTTTTTTGCTTAGTCAAACAATTTTTATTAAATTAATGGTCAGCAGTAAAAGTGCAGTTATATGAAAAGCCTTATGTTTTGCATGTTTAATCTGTTTTTCACTGTCCTTACTTATAAGGCATTGAAGGTGGGCTCCATTGCCTGAATCTTCTTTCTAGTAGTGGAATAAGGTACATATTGTTCTGGGGTACCATTCACATTGAATTTATGGCTTGTCCAAATAAATTTATGAGCAATAGGTGATTTGTTGTTGGCGGATCATCAGTCATACAGTGAAGCCAGCAATGCCATTGAGGCAGCACGATGCTTCCAACCACATCCCAGAATGTGTTTTTGCCATTCATTTCGGTAGTGTATATTTGACAGCCAAAAATTGCTTATTGTCCTCATAGTATTTGTTGCCATATTTGTCTTCCCCCATTAATAGACCAACTCTCCCATCATTTGCCCTGAAAAACATTCTTATGTAGCCACGGAGGCTGCTGTGACTATGGATCTGCTGCAGTCCAGGCTTCAAGATCTGCACGAACTTCATTTTATCCCCTTTTGCTTATTAATTTTTAAATCCTTTTTATTTTGAAATGATTTCAAATGTATGGAAGAGTTGCAAGAATAATATAAAGAACTCCTCAAATCCCATCACCCAGGCATAGCATGCATTAACATTTTGCCTCTTTTTTGTGCATTTGTGTACTTTCTTTTCTGAAAATGTAACATTGGTAGAATACTATTATCTCATCTATAGAGCTTCTTCATATTTCTCCAGTTGTCTCAATGATATCTTTTATGGCAAATTTTCACTTTGATCTAGGTTCCAATTCAGGATCTTGTATCACATTTAGTTGTCATGTCTCTGTCTCTTTTAATCAGGAATAGCTTTTCTTTGTCTACTAAAGCATTGATTTTTTTTTAAGAGTACAGTTGTTTTGAAGTTGTTTTGTATAATGCCCTTTAGTTGGTTTTATCTGATTTTTTTCCTCATGCACTTTTGGCAGGAATACTACGTGAGTAATGTTGTATCTGTCTTTAATGCTACATATCAGGAGGGACCTGATGTCAGTTTATCCCATTATTAGGGATAAACCTAACAATGACCTGACCTATATCATTTGGGTAAGGTGGTCCTGCCTTCTTTCTTTGCTATAAAGTTACCATTTATAATTAAAAAGCTTTGAAGAGATACTGGGAGACTTTGTAAACATCCTGTTTCCCTTCAGACTATTGTCCAGTTGTTTCAACACCCATTAATGATTCTTGTCTGAATTAACTGTTATTGTAATGCTTGCAAGATTATTTTCTAGCTCAATTATTCCTTTTACATTTATTAGTTTTGGCATCCTACTGTAAGGATGAGCTTTCTTTGCTCCCCTATTTATTATCAGTACATAATCATGGATTTTTATTTTACTCAATGGGTTGTAATCTACTACTGTCATGATTTATTTTGTTTCTCAAATTCTTCCTCATTTAGCTAACGGGAGCCCCTGCAAGCTGGCTCCTGTGTCCTTTTGACTTGTTCCCATCATTCTTTGGTCCCTTCCTCACTTCCTAGTACAAATAGATGTTCCAGGCTCAAATTGTTCTTTCCTCACCCCAACCCTGGAATCAGCCATTTGTCTGAGGGACTCTAATTCCTCTTAGTTGAGCAGTGTTTAAAAACCAAATTCTGTGCACCAAGTGAACTCATTGCTTCTGGGCAACCTGTATGTGCACATAAAACTTGGAGTCCATGCTGGTACCGCGAATTCTAATCTAGTGTCCACCGGGCTGCTCTTTACCTTCCCTAATTTTATGTTTCTGTGTCCTTCATCTACAGTGAAAATTCTGGCTTCCAACAATATTGATATAATTTCCTTATTGCCATAGTATGTCATAAAATACGTACAAAGTACTTTCGGAATCAATACATGTATACCATGAAAGAGAAGAAACTACTAAATAGTTAAGATGGGGTTTTTTTAGCAATTCTTTTGAATTTTTCTTTCTTTTTTTTTGGCCGGGCTGGGTTTGAACTCACTACCTCTGGTTTATGGGGCAACGCACTACTCCTTGAGCCACAGGCACCACCCCCTCTTTTGATTTTTAAATAGAAGTTAGTCAGTGCACTTTGTTCAAAGGTTACTGTGATTGGTTCTTTTTTTTTTTTTTTTTACATCCTTCAGAATAGTTGCATTACTAATTTGAAATAAAATTTGCCTATTTTTGAGTTTCTTTTTTTTTTTAGAGACAGAGTCTCACTTTGTCATCCCTGGTAGAGTGCTATGGCTTCACAGCTCACAGCAACCTCCAGCTCAGGGGCTTAGGCGATTCTCTTGCCTCAGCCTCCCGAGTAGCTGGGACTACAGGCGCCCACCACAATGCCCGGCTATTTTTTTGTTGTTGTTGTTGCTGCAGTTTGGCTAGGGCCAGGTTTTAACCTGCCACTCTCGGTATATAGGGCTGGCGCCCTACTCACTGGGCGACAAGCTCTGCCCCTATTTTTAGAGTTTCATATTAATAGTGCCATACAATATTTACTCTTCTGTGTCTGGCTTTAGTTCAATATTATTCTTAAAGATTTATCATGTTGTGAATGTCATTAGTTTTTTTCCCCATTGCTATAAAGTTTTTTGTTTTTTTTTTTTGAGACAGAGCCTCACTATGTCACCCAAGGTAGAGTGCAGTGGTATCACAGCTGACACCAACCTTAAACTCTTGGGATTAGGGATTCTCTTGCCTTTGCCTCCCAAGAAGCTGGGTCTTCAGGCACCCACCACAATGTCTGGCTATTTTTTTTGTTGCAGTTGTCATTTTAGCTGGCCCTGGGTGGGTTCAAACGCGCCAGCCTTGGTGTATGTGGCCAACGCCCTGCCCACTGAGCTATGGACTATACTTTATCCACAAAACTAATGACGAATATTTGTGTTATTTCATGTTTTTATTTATTAGAAAAATAAATAAATAAAGCTGCTGTGAACATTTTTGTACATGCCCTTAGATGGAAGCAAGCAATAATTTATTTTAGGTACTTTGTTCTCTTAGCTTTGATATTGTGCAGCAGTTGGTCAAAGCCATTTGAATCTGTGCTCCCACCAACAATGGAGAAGTTCCAGTTATTCCGCATCCTCACTAGCACTTGGTAATGGCAGTCTTTTTTAATTTCGACCTATCATGGCTATTACAGCAAGGTTAGAAGTATTTTTTTGAGAAGCGTGCTGTGGGATGTTTGCCTGGCCTGAATCTATTAGTTACCTCTCTTTGAATTTGGTTGTTCAGTCAGATAGTGCCATTTCATTCTCAAGAGTATCAGTAACTTAGGGATGTGCCTTTACTGAAATTCATGTGTGTTCTACTTTTTCTTTCTTTCTTTCTTTCTTTTTTTTTTGGCTTTTTTTAGTCTGCAAGGATCAAAGGTATCCTCAGGTTACTTTATTATTGTGAGGATTGTTTTGTCCTTTCACGTAAGTAAGGAAAACTGCTGAAACAAATATGTCATAAGAGAACAGCTAGAAAGTCAGAACATAAGGCAGCTCATAATTGTTGATCTTCTTGAGCCCTCACTAGTAAGATCTATTGCTTCTTCCTGTAGAGTTCAGAGTCTGGTGACTTAGTTACTTTTCTCTACTGTTCTTGGTGCTTCTAATTCCTCTGCCTATAGTTCTCCCATACATTAATCTTCCTTGTGTTTATTTCTTCCAGTTACCAACTAGAGGGTTTATTCCCTAGAACCCTTTTAAAGCTGAATTTTCACAGTTAGCCACTTCACAGACTGTGCTCAATCTGTGTATTAACCCCCTTTGGTACAGGCATCCTTCCATAGTCCAATTAAGAAGCAGGATCCCATGGTACCAACATGGCCATTTATGATGAAGAAATCCCCTTGGGAGGGCACTGTGGGAAACCAAGCATTGTAAGTGCCTGTCTAGTTTCATTTGTATATATTATATTCTAATTGCTGTGTATATTATATTCTAATTCAGTAGACATTTCTCAAGCCCTTTCCTTGTCTGTCTATAGAGTAATTCTGTTAAAAAAGGAAATGAACTGCTTATACTGAAGAACTATTCATAGCGAACCTATGCTAGTCCCTAATGCTTACCGTCTCCTTCTATATGTTCCTGAATTATGTATTTTACAAATCCTGAAAATGTATCTGTAGAAGAGTCAAGCTCAGAGTGAATTTATTCTGTAGAGGGCAGGGGATGGAGAAAGGTGGGGAGGTGTCTGAAAGGAGCTTAGGATGTGTGCCTGGTCATTGGTACTCCATTTCACAGATGAGGGAACTGAGGGCCAGAGAGGAAAAGACATTTGCCCAAGGTCACATGGCTAGGAAGTTGTAGCACCAGGATGTAATCCAGGGTTTTGGTTCTATATCCAGAGCTCTTTCCACTACTCCACCCTGGCTGGGGAGACATTTCCCGCTCCCTTGCCTAAATTATTAAAAGTACAAAGGAAATTTGATAAAAACAAACTATAGCCAAGGCAGGTGGTGAGAACTGAGAGAAGGCAGATCTCCTTGGGGCTGAGAAGATATGGGAGGTTTCCTTAAGGTAAAAAGTTTTGTACTGGCTTTGTAGGGTTGGCTGGATTTAGAATGGTATGGAAAAGGAGAAACAGTGCAAATAAAACATGAAAGTGAGGAAACAAGGGATTTTCCAGAGACAGAGAAAAGACTCGTGTTTTAAAGGATTTATGTAGGAAAGGATTGAGGAATCAACTGTGGTGTAAAAAGTTAAGAGACTTTGGCTATTAAAAAGAAACACAACAGAATATGACATCATGGTGAGAAGAGAGGTTGAAGTCCTTGGTTCTTAAGAATCTAGGTGGCATGAATGGGCCTGGTGGCCCACGCCTGTAATCCTGGCATTCTGGGGGGCGGAGGTGGGAGGATTGCTTGAGCTTGGGAATTTGAGATTAGGCTGAGTAAGAGGGAGACCATAACTCTACTAAAAATAGAAAAATTAGCCCAGCATTATGGCCAGGACCTATTATCCCAGCTACTTAGGAAGCTAAGGCAGAAGGATCTCTTGAACCCAGGAGTTTGAGGTTGCTGTGCACTAGGGTGGTAACATGCCACTGTCTCAAAAAAAAAAAAGGCTAGGTGAAATGAAAACTAACATTCAGCTGGTATCAGCTGGAAATCACAATCCATTTGAGAATCTTTAGGAAGGTAGAATTAACAGGATTTGGGGACAGACTAAATATAAGGATGGGGGATATAAAAGAGAGAGTTTGGGCCTTTGTGATTGGGGTACTCTGGTTCCAGTGTCAGAAGAGAGGGCAGTATGCACAGTGGGTCAGCTCATATTCTTAGGACCAAGGCAGACCAGGGACCAGGGATTTAACTCCTCTGAATGGATTTACTGACCTGTTGAGCTGTGAGACAGAGTCCCACTTTACAGAGTAGCTGTGAGGATGCCAGCTCATGCAGGTAAAGTATAATTCTGCAATGTCACATGCTTGGCACTTGCACCAAACCTTAGCTCTCTTCCTTCCCACCCCAACCTCTCTGTTTGGGGAGATAGTAAAACCTAGTTCAAACTTTATTTTTCTTAAGCATGTAATGTGCTTTAATAAAAGGGACTTGGCTTTACAGAGACAATGAGTTCTTCAACCCTGGACTTTGGTTTGAAGAACAGATGGAGTCTCCTGGCAGTGGGGTTTTGAAGTTGTTTTCTTTGTTTCCTTCCTTTGATATCTAGGCTTCAGTTAAAAATACGGACCCTCACAAAGGGATTTAAAGGTATTTTTTATAAGGCAAAGTGTTTCCAGAAGCAAGCAACTGTTCTGCCTCTGGTGTCGTCATTACCTCCTCCGTAGTTAGCCAGCTGAGGGTAGACAGCCTCCCAGGCCTCTTTTCTTTTCTTTTTTTTTTTTATTGTTGGGGATTCATTTAGGGTACAAGAAACCAGGTTACACTAATTGCATTTGTTAGGTAAACTTGCTCTTACAATTTTGTTTTGCCCCCAAAAGGTGTGGCACACACCAAGACCCCACCCCCCTTTTGGAAATTCTGGTTGTTACTCTAGACCTCTACACAGATGGCAACTGGGTTTGGGTGGAGCTCTAGCAGCGGTGGCCCTGAGGCACCCATTCCTTTGGTTTGTTAACTTGGGCTAGGCAGGCTGCACAGCTGCCTGGACTGCGATCCTGGGGTTGCTTTCCACACGTTTCTCCCTCTGGTGGCTCTGCTGGCCAAAGACTACATGGTAGGGCGGCACTGAGCAGAGCTCAGGGGGTCACAGCGCGCTCCGCTGCCCGCTGCCCCGCCCACTCAGCTATAGCTTGTCTCTGCTTGTGTGCCCCGTTACCATAGCATCTGCTGCACCTAGGCCCATTGGCTGAGGAGAAACCAATCAGCAGCCTCCACCAGACACCACGCGGGCTAGATGGCTTCTAGGATGCGGCTGGGATGGAAAGTCAGGGTGGTCTCTGGCCAGTGACAAGTAAGACTGGTGTCTCCGCACTTCTTCCCCTGAGTCCCTGTTGTACCCTGGCGTTTTTTTCCCACCTGACTGTTTTCTGCGCCCTGATTTCCCCTTGTTTAGAATGTTCCAATTTGAGCAGTTTGGTGGAGTTCTCCTGCAAAGTGATAGCTCCCACGAGGAGGGCCGGAGACAGTTGTTGCCAGTTTACAGCCAGTCCTCAGTGAAACAGCCCTGGAACAGCTTCTTGATCAGTTCAGAGGTGGGTGCTCCTAGCCCCAGACAAGATGTTGCTTAAACCCTATAAATCTAGGATTCTTTCAGTTTAAGATCTCTTAAGTAGTGTAATTATTAGCACAGAGTTTGCCAGATGTAAAGAACTGGGTGAGTGGTTTATTTACATCTCATATAGTAAATGGAAGGGCTAAAACTATTGGGAGGACAGAAATCTTGAATCTGAAGGATCATAGACTCCTATACCTTTGCTAGCTGGGAGACATTACCTCTCTGAACCCCAGTCCCTTCATTTGTAAAAATGATTGTAACAAAAGAATCACTTAGATTTCCAAATAAGTTTAAATGAGATAATAGAGGCAAAGCAGTTACCTGGGTGCCTGGCCATAAGCACTCTATAAGAGTCAGTCAGCTGTTTTTACAAATGGTGCAGCTGTATTCCTGAGAACTGAAGTAGTCACATGCAGCAGCTGAAAAATATTTTCACATTCGTCTTTTTTCTTGATTCATTCAATTATTCATTTGTTCAATCCCTTAGTGCATTTAGCACATATGTGCTAGGCATCTATTATCAACTACTTCTTGCCTGGGTCTAGCTGTATTTCATAAAATCTAGCCTCCCAGGAGAGTTCTGACTTCCCATACAAGAGCTGATGGAGTCCAGCCAGGTGGGTGGAAGATCTTGTCTCATTGGCAGTGGGGTTTTGAAGTTGTTTTTGGCAGCTCTGATGCCTCAGGCTGTGGTCCCTGAACACTGCTTCTCACACTTGCTCTGGGATCATATACCTTCTCCAAGCCTCTTCTCTTAGTACTGCTCCACTTCTCGGCCCCTGTGACCTGCATCTGGGCTGTGTGGCAGATACTACTGGGTAGGCAGTCTTCTGGATGTCTGAGAGACAAAGGCGGCTATCACATGGTACAGTCTGAATAGACAGCAAATGTGTGTTAAGGGCCATGATACATAGTGCTGTGACAGGAGCTGACTCTGCCTTAGAAGTCAGGGAAGCTTTTACCAGGAAGTGATATTTGAATAACCTGAAAGGACTTACCTTGGCAGACAGTGAGGAAAGGAGTTCCAGTCAAGGAGAAGAACATGCAGAAAGGCCTGAAATTGCGTGGTGTTCTTAAAGACAATGTGATGTGAAAGGCACAAAGGGAATATGCTTTGGGGGGGATTGAGGGTTGATGAGTAGCAGAGGGAGGAAACAAACCCAGAGAAGTAAACAGGGACCTACCCAAGAGGGCCTTGTGAGCCATATTTTGTAGTTTAGGCTTTGCCCTACAAATGCTGGGAACCTGTGAAGGGTTTTGTACAGGGGCACGACATGGCCAGATTTGTATATAAGGAAGGTGGGACACATGGCTATCGTGTTTCTCACGTGATTGTCTCATTTGTCCTCTAGAGATTCTGTAAGGCAGGCAAGACAGACACTGCTTTTGGTGCAAATACCTTGCCAGTGGTCTCAGAGCCAGAAAGCAAAGGGAACTAGGCCTCACCTAGCTTCCTGGCTCTGGATCTCTTTTTTCTGAGCATATTGCCATTGTTGACGGAGTCTTGTAGAAAGCTGCCTGCAGCCGGGCAGTGGGTAGATGCTGACAGGAGCAGTATGAAGCAAATGGTCATTGATACAATTTCATTGAAGGAGGATAACGCTAGGATTTTGTGGCCTGTGGTGTTCAGTCTCCTGACCTCGATGCCAATGCATAGACAGCAAGAAGTAGAGGGGAGCTTTGAGCTTTAATCTCTACATTTGCCTGACAAAATTTGCTGACAAGCTCTAAATCACTGTCTCAACCATTAATTCAGAATAGCATCTGCTGCCTAATACTAGAATTTGTCAGTGACTTGTTTCTGGAAGCTCCTGATCCTCAAGGCTGGTCAAGTCTGCAGTCTATAGCCTTAGGGTGAACCCTGGCATTCAAAGGCAGGCTCGCTCTCTCTATGCATTTTTTTTTTCTTCACCATCAGCAAATTTTTTTTTTTTAGACAGAATCTCATACTCTCAGGCTTAAGCCATTCTCTTGCCTCAGCCTCCCAAGTAGCTGAAGACTACAGGCGCCCGCCACAACACCCAGCTATTTTTTGTTGTTGTTGTCATTGTTTAGCAGACCTGGGCCAGGTTTGAACCCACCAGCCCTGGTACATGTGGCCAGCACCCTAACCACTGACCTATTGGCACCAAGCTGTCTCTATGCATTTTGTAAAATGAAATAATGTTATATTTTAAAAAACAAAGATAACATGACATAGTGATAAAAAATGTCAGCTTGGAGATCAGGCAGACCTGGGTTTTATTTTGCAACTCCCACTTAACTAGCTATGAAAGTTATTTAATATGTATGAGGCTCGGTCTCCTTATGTCTAAAATGAGCAAAGTCAGATCTACCTGGAAAGATTTTTGTGATGATTAAAATGTAATAATGTTTACAAGGTGCCTTGGCATGGTGCCCAACACATGTGAGCACTCATTTATGATAGCTTTAATTCCATTGCCACTGTTACCACTGCTGCTACTGCCACAGTTAAGGAAGATTTAGAAAGTAGAGAACAGTAGAAAAAATATCTTATGTCCTTCCACCATGATGCACCTACCCTTACAATTTAGTTACATTTCCTTCAAATCCTTTCTCCCCACTACTTATTGTTCTTTTTTTTTTGAGAGTCTCACTTTGTCACCCTTGGTAAAATGCCATGGTGTCATAGCTCACAGCAACCTCAAACTCTTGGGCTCAAACGATTCTCTTGCCTCAGTAAGAGAGTCCCAGAGTAGCTGGGACTACTTGCACCCGCCACAATGCCTGGCTGTTTCTAGAGATAAGGTCTCACTCTGGCTTCAGCTGGTCTCGAACCCATGAGCTCAGGCAACCCACCCACCTTGGCCTCCCAAATGCTAGGATTACAGGCATGAGCCACCTTGCCCGGCCTCTCCTCACTACTTCTAAACATACCACATTTCATAATGTATATATTTTTTACCCAGGTGGGTTTATTTTTACTCTGTCATAGAAACCATATTATATTTATTTTTTTCTTATTTTTAATAGCCCTTTCCCTGATTGTAAGAATTGCATGTAAAATTCAGAAAGTATATAAAAAAGAAAAAACCATACTCACAATGCTAGTCTCATCCCCAGTCAGAGGTAATCACTGTTCATATTTTGATGTATCGCCTTTCATTCATTCTTATTCATGTTTTATTTTAGAGTTGAGATCATATTATATATGTAGTTTTTGTGTGTTTTTTTTCAGTTTATATGACATTATGTTCCTATTATTGTAAGCATCATTTTCCAAGGTTGTGTAATAATCCATCCAATGGCTTTACTATAATTTACATAGGCATTCCCCTTTTGGTAGACAGCTGAGTTTTTTCCAGTTCTTCAATTTAAACAGCTTCCTGTAACATACCTAGGGAACCAGGCTCATTACAGCCAGGAAGCACATAATGAACTTGTGCTGTGTATGTGGCCCCATGGATGAAGCATAGTGCGAACTCACAGGTAAATCAGATCCAGAGCCAGCTTTAAAGGAGCTCAAAGACTAGACAACCTGGAAGTATTTACTGTGGGTGAAAGACACAAGAGCTTTTTTGCTGGGCACTCAGGAAGTTCCCATAAATGTGGTAGCCCTCTTCCTTGTGGAAGCTAGGATCTAGGAAGCACTTTTACGCAGAAAAAAGCTTAGGAAGCCTTGCTGCCCCTTCTTACTACCAGTGTGCACACTGGCTTCCAATGCTCCAATGTCTTTTGAGCCTGTTACCCTGTCAGGGGGCTGTGCTAAGAGTATTTGCATATTGCTTCCAAGTTGTTTTCGTTAGGAAAGAGTGAGAAGTAGCAATGAAGGAACTTGTTTGAGAATTTGGAGAATCAGAGTGGCTCTCATTTTATTTTTTAATTGACCAATACAGTTGTATATATTTATCAGGTATACTTGATGTTTTGAAATATATACGTATTGTGGAATGGCTATATCAAGCTAATTAACATACCTTATTTCACATAGTTGTTACTTTTCTGGTGAGGGAACAAAATTTAGTCTCTTAGTATTTTTTAAGAATGCAAGATGTTATTAGCTGTAGTCATTTGTGACAACATGGATGAACCTAGAGGACCTTATGTTAAGTGAAATAAGCCAGGCACAGAAAGACAAATACCACATGATCTCACTTAGTCATATAAAGAAAAGACTCATATAAAAAAAAGTTGACTCGTAGAGGTAGAGATCAGAATGGTGGTTCTAGTCTTAGTTTTGGCATAGGCTTTCTCTGGGACCTGAGGTAAGTGCTTTCCCCTTCCCAAACCTCAGTCATCTTCTCTTAATGTAGGTGGTCTCCAGGGCCCTTCCAGCATTAACATTCCAGAGTACCTGAACTCTTCTTGCCAGGAGCTACCATGAGCATCTTTCATTCATTCTCTCACTTAGCAGATGTTAACTGAGTTCCAATGTTTGTCCAGTCCAACTGTGCAATACAGAGATGAATGAGACTCCAGCCCTGTTCTCAAGATGCACACAGTTAAGTGGAAGATGGGAAAAAATGTTAACAGGCAACAAGATGGCTGTGACAATGGGGAACATATGACATAATGACAGGAGTTCCTGAGTCTGCCTAAAAGTAACAGCAAAGGCATCTCAGTAGATGCTTTGAGATTTTAAAGGATAAGTAGATATGTATTAGGTAGGCAGGAGAGGAACAAGCACATGCAAAGGCCTAGAAGTGTGAGAAAACACGATGTGTTCAAAGAACTGCAGAGAGATTGTGTGGCTGCTAGGTGAAAGTTCAGACAGGGGACAGATGAGGGAAAGTCAAGTGTGTCTCCACAGACTACTCTATTTCTACTGAGTTCTTTGCCAATTTTATCAGTCCAGATGAGAGTGATGGTCTTTTTAGTTTTCAAAAACTGTTCTTTCCATTTTTAAAGTAACATATGCTCAGTATAGAAAGTTTGAAAAATACAAAAAGTAGAAAGAAGAAAAGATTAAAAAAATGAATGGTCTTATTGGCTAAATCCAACTTCTTTAATACCTTGGTGTATTTTCTTTCAGTTTTGTTCTCATTTTCTCTTTTTATGTACACATGGCTGTGAATGTGTTGTAATTATAGTCTTAATCTTTGTATGTGGTACTCCTTTCAACTTCCTTCCTAAAATTTGCCAAAAATGGATGTTAGTGTCATTAGACAATAACTATGATCTTAAAATATGCTGGCTGAAATATCTACATATTTTCTTTCTCTAATATAACTGTTTTCTTTTGTTCTGCAGGTCTCTTGTGGCTCAGAGCATAATTTGGCAGTAATTGGTAAGTGATTTTTATACTGGTGACTATATTTATTCTGTAATTCATGTGGCAGAATTGGAGAAGACTCTTGGTTAACCAAAAGCCAAGGTGCATGTGTGCGTGTATATGTGTTGGGAGGGATTTGAGGATGTGGAAGTGTTTGGTTGGCCAAAGGTTTTCTAGAAGTACCTATTCTAAAAATTTTAGTCCAGATCCTTGAGCATCTTTTTAAGGTGGCTGCGATGGCCTCCCTGCTTTAGAAATTGGCATTGAAGGATATTAACTCTCGGGCTGGCGGGCATCATGTGTAAAAAGCCAGACATAAAAAGGGGGAGTGGCTTGGACTTGCTCTTTGAATGAATCCCTTATTCCAAATTCTTCCCTAATTGTTTGGCTCTTTGGAAATACAGGGCTTTCTTCCCTGTCCTCACTGCCTTGTATTTAGTGACACTTGGGAACTTCCAGGTGGACCCAAATGTCTGGTTAATAGAGGCTTCCTCTTAGCTGACTCCGGATACACAAAGTTTAGTCTTTTCATAATTCAACGTATGAGTAATTCATTCAAGAAGCCTTCTCCACATGGAGTCCTACTTCCACATGGAGTCTCAATCTCCATCCCATAGTATATTAAAGAGACCAGGTGTAGGGCCAGACTGCCTGAGTTCGATTCAGACTTCCACTTGCTGGCAGTGTGAACTGGGACAAGGGATTTAACCCTTCTTTGGCTCGTTTTCTTCAGCTTTAAATTGGGGAGGGCAGTAGAGTCTGTCTCATAGGATTGGAGGAGGGAGAGAACTGAGTTCTATTGAAAGCACATAGAATGGTGCTTAGCTACTAGTAAGGGCTTTAAGAATGTTAGTTATTTAGTTTCCACATCTGTAAAATGGAGGAGTTAAAACAGAAAACTGAGATTCCCTCTGGCTCTGATATTTTTGAACTCTTGTTGCAACCCCACCATTGCCTACCTTGTGCCAATGATTTCTGTACCAGTCTGCTTCTCTCTCCTAGCCTCTGACTCTGAACTTCTGAGAAGCAAGGAGCCTGTGTTTCTCTCTTATTTCTTACCTATTCACGGCACGCAGACAGTGCTGGTTCTCAGCAGAGACTCACACACTCTTTTTTGGAATTGAGCTAGATTGGCTCAGTAGTTTGAAGCACTGCTATGCAGGTCCAAACCTGATGTGCAGAGAGGCTGAACCCAGGACAGCAGAGAAGGAGGCTACCAGCCAGCAAGGGGATGGGCAGTAAAAGGGGCTGGGGTGAGAAACGGAGCTAGAAAATGTAGCAGCAAACCTACTTGCGGATACTTTATACCGGAACTGCTGCTGTCACCGGACTGGGAGAAGTTGGCTTCCTATGGGACCAACACAAATAAGAAGACTGCAGGGAATATAAATTTGTGAAAGCACTAAGTCGAGAGAAATGGGGGGGCCAGAGCCAGCAGAGCAGCAGGCTGAGACAGGGACTCTGTAGGCAGAAAGCTAGGATTCAAACTGGCCCCATCTCTATGAGAACTTTGATTTTTCCCCTCATCTATCTATTGGGGATTATGATTTTACTTTGCAGGATTGTTGTAAAGATCAGGTGAGATAATGTGTGTGTGAAATGCGTGGTGTGTACACACACAGTGCCCAAAAAATCTATACACATTTTAAGAAAGGAAAAAACTGCATTAAAATTTTAATATTGAAGTCGTTTGATTCTTGCAATTACAACAAATGTAATATGCAAGATAACAAATGTTATTGGTATATATTGAGTATTATAATTTTAATACAGGTTTTTCCTTTTTAAAATGTATATACATATTTGGGGCACCCTCTGTATATATATTCCTTTTGTTTATCTTTTCTCTTGGTCAAGTTGGGGAAGGTGAGAATTCCTTGTTAGTGTAACTGTTCTAGTGAAATATTTTTTTCTGGGAGAGAGAAATGATGACCTTTTGGAAAGGTGTGTCCAGTGTTCCCTAAGAGAGGAGGCCATCAGAGGCAGTGGGAAAATAGTGCATGCTGGTGAGCTCCTTGAGGGCAGATCTTTAATTTTCCATTTTGTCCCTATTGCCTGGGGCCTGGCTCAAAGTCTACTGACTGTATGTCCAGAGATTCAGGAAAGGTGGGCCCACTCACAAGGCTCCAAGCGTGTCTACCTGCCTGCCAACTGGGAGCTAGAGCCCCCCTCACTGGAGAAAGGGGGCCTCAGTGGTGCCCTGCAGGGTGCAAGCTTGGCAACAGGAAGTAACAAGAAGCCGCCTATTAGCCTGGGCAAGAGGCCAGCAAGAGGGAGACAAGCTAGAGAACCAGCTTACACCGCATTTCTCACAGCCAGCGCCTCCCTTCCACCTTCCTGCCAGTGCCCTTTTTAGATGGATTCCCCGCTTGCAGCCTCAGTCCCTGAGTTCTTTGCCCCTCAGTGCCTGGTGCTGTGTCCCACCTGTGAGAGGCACAAGAGAATTATAGAGTAGACTAGGACAGACTGTAAAGAAGCCTAACTTTGCTCAAGTGGCAGCCCTAATGTCTAATCACGTGTGGCAGACCAATCAAACTGGAAAGGGAGGTGAAATAGGGAAGGGTAAAAAGAGTGGCCAAGAACCCATTCTGTCTTAGGTCATGGATGTAACTCCACAAAATACCTCTTTATAGAGAAGACAACTGGGACTCAGATGTTAAAAGGGTTAACAGGTTGCCCAGGGATCAGTGGCAGGAAATGGTAGAGCTGTCTGCCTGACTTCCAAGACTGCTCTTTCCACTCCATCATATCCTGTGCCCTGGTGCAGTATGGCTACTGTGGTTAGGAAGAGCTCAAGCACTGGGGTCAGATCACCTGGATCCAAATTCTGCCTCCTCCACTTAATGAGCTGTGTAACCTGTGTAAGTGTCTTAACTTCTCTGTGTCTGATTACCTCATCTGACCTCATAGGGTTCTTATTTGAAGTTTAAGAATAGAGCTTGACACAAAAGTATAGGCTTAATAAATGTTAGCTGCCATTATGTATTAATAAATATTGAGACCTTATGGAAGAAAATAATTGTAAGATGACTACAAGAAGGCCTGAGGCTCAGGTTGGGAATTTCAGAAGCTAGGGAGGAAAAGTGTTTTCCCTACTCTGGGTGTTAGGGTGTGGGGCAAGATCTCAGCACAGCTGCAGAATGGATTTGTAAACCAGGCTCTGGGGTCCCGGTCAGGGTGATCTGGGCATCACAGCAGCCTTGGAAACAGTGCTAGCCCCGTTTTGTTCCAAGTCAGGATTCTGCTGTCCATTGTCCCCGAAAGGGACTGAGGTCCTGTGTGTTGCAGTGGAGGCAGGCCCCACCCCAGCAGCCACACGTTCCTCTGGGGAAGGAAATTCCACTCTGCTACTTCATGTGCTTCCAGATGTCTTTCTGCCCTCCTTTTGCGGTTTGGTTGGGTCCTTCCTTCATTTCCCAATTCAGTTCCTCTTGACCTATTTAGTATTTGCCACCAGGTGCCCCCATGGTTAGACAGGATGGTGAGGTGGTCTGAGTTTCTGCTTTAGATGCGGGAAGAACTGCTGGAGCTGAGTGTAGAGAAACTCAGGTGACAGGAGAGCTGACACCACTGACCACAGCTGGCTTGGCCATGCTCTGCCCATGTGTCTTGTATGATCACTCTGCCTCATTGAGCCCACTTCCTCACTTACAGAGCTGACTTCGTGGTACCCACCCCCTGAAGATGTTCTCCTGAACGGTCGAGCTGTGTCGAGTGCCTGTTCAGCGCCTGCCTCATGACAGGTGCTCAGCAGGTGCTCCTCACTTGGCTGGTGCACTACTTTGCTTTCTTCCTTTCTGCTCAGGGTCTCCCTCCACATTTGTTCAAGCCTGCATGCTGGCTCCCATTTGTGGGCATAGACTGAGGCCAGCAGGGGTGAGCTGCGGGCGTGTGGCCACCACTTGCTCAGAAGATCCCTGCCTCCCAGAGGCAGGTCCCCCGACACAGCTCTGTGTTTGGGCTCCTCACCTCTGTATCTGGCTGAATTGGCTGCAGCTGTTTTGCCTCCCCCAGGAGCAGCTTATTTTGTCTTGAATGGGCAATTTGTTTGCCTCCTCCTGATGTGCAGTTGTTCAGCCTTCCCTTCCCGTGGAGAAAAAAAGAGCTGACTGCGTTTCCTCTCTCCCTGCTCCACAACAGACCCTTGGAAGGATTTTATTGGTGGCCTTTTCCTGGATCACTCGGGCTTGCCAGACGGGCATTGTTGAAGGGGTGGATATTGGCAGGAAAGCGTGGTGCCTCCTCTTCCAAGCAAAGCCAGTTCTTTTACTAAATTGGAGCTATAATCTATGCATGGATTTTTTTTTCATTTCCTTGATGATTTCCAGTTGTTGAATTTTTGTACCTTTATAATATGTATAGCAGAACATCTGACCTTGGCTTGAAATCCATCAGTGTCATGGAAGAATTTAATAGAAAGAAAAATTTAGTAGGGAGAAATAACACTTTTTTGGCACCAGCTGTTCTCTGAGATGTGGTTCCTACAAACTCCAGGGCCTTGTGGAGAGTTTAGAGGCAGGTACATACTTGTATGTTCCTGTGCAAGATGTAATGCTTTGCCTCAATTATCCCATTGAATCCTCACAGCAAATTGATGAGCTGGTGCTAGCGCTAACCCCATTTTCTAGAGAGGGGAAGATGAAGTTTAAGGTAAGCTGTTTGCTCCACTTATGTCATACAGTTAGGAGGAATTTTTGTGTCAGGTCTTTTTACCCAGGTCTCTCACTTCAGAGGTGGGAACTGCCACCCAATACTGCCTTCCTGCAGACTGTGACAGTCTGGCCTGCTTTTAAAGCCATTGGATAAAAGAGTGTTTCATCTCTTCATTTCAATATTTAAAATGTAAAACCTCTTTCTCATGCTATCCCCCATCTGTCCAGTTTCCCCAAAACCTCCTACCACGTAAGCAGCTAATGCCTACTTCCTAATAGCTTTTTTCTATATCTTCTAGTTTCTTTTTGCATATAGTATAAGTGAATGCTAAAATACATTTTTATCCTGCCTTTTATATACATGATAGTATACTATACATACTTTCCAGTATCTGATTTTTTTCTCAACAATTTATCTGGAAGAGCTCTCCATATTAGTAAAAAAAGCCATCCTAAGTTCATTTTTACAGCTACATAATATTCCAGTGTTCCTAGGTACCATGATTTATTTAACTAGTGCTCTGTTCATAAACAGGTAATTTTCAGTCTTTTATTATTATGAGAAATGCTGTAGCAAATAACTTTATATATATGCTATTTCATGTGTGGGAGAGTGTAGTTGTAAGATAAATTCCTAGAAGTGAATTTACTGTATCAAAGAGTAAATGTATCGGTAATTCTGCAAGATACTGCAAAATTGGTCCCCATAGGTGTATAATGGTGCCCATTGCTTGGAACCTCATAGAGTATGTTAAATACTGTTTATATTTTTGCCAATCTAATAGATGAACAGTTTGTCTTGTTCTTTAAGATGAAGTACAGTATACATACACACAGACACACACACAGTATAGCAAAGTGCACAAATCTTAGGGGTTTAGATTGATGAATTTTTACATGTGTATATACCTAAGAAAATGGCACCCAGAGCAAGATGCAGAACATTTTCATTACCCTAGAAGTCTATGTCACATCCCATCTCATTGAATAGTCTAATAGTCCTCGGAGGTAAGCTCTATTCTGACTTCTATTTCCAAAGATGAAGATTGCCTGTATTTGAACTTCACCTAAATGGTGTTGTATAGCATGTACTCTTGTTTGGCTTTTTTTTTTTTTTCCATACATTGTGTCTATAAGAATCATCCATGTGGCTCGGTGCCTGTGGCTCAAGTGGCTTAGGCGCCAGCCACATACACCTGAGCTGGCGGGTTCAAATCCAGCCCGGACTCGCCAAACAACAATGATGGCTGCAACCAAAAAAGCCGGGTGTTATGGCAGGCGCCTGTAATCCCAGCTACTTGGGAGGCGGAGGCAGGAGAATCCCTTGAGCCTGGGAGTGGAAGTTGCTGTGAGTTGTGATGCCACGGGACTCTGCAGGGTGAGAGCTTGAGGCTCTGTCTCAAAAAAAAAAGAATCATCCATGTGTGTACTGAAGCAATCTTTTTTTTTTTTTTTTTGGAGACAGAGCCTCAAGCTGTCCCCCTGGATAGAGTGCTGTGGCATCACAGCTCACAGCAACCTCCAATTCCTGGGCTCAAGCGAGTCTCTTGCCTCTGCCTCCCAAGTAGCTGGGACCACAGGCGCCCGCCACAACGCCCG
>CAUYRH010135995.1:0-24439 GCA_963574655.1 Perodicticus potto | reverse complement strand
CCTGGATAGAGTGCAATGGCATCACAGCTCACAGCAACCTCCAATGCCTGGGCTCAAGCGAGTCTCTTGTCTCCGCCTCCCAAGTAGCTGGGACTACAGGCACCCGCCACAACGCCCGGCCATTTTTTTTTTTTTTTTTTTTTGGTTGCAGCCGTCATTGTTGTTTGGCGGGCCGGGCTGGATTCGAACCCGCCATTATTGTGCATTCTAACTTGCACTGTCTACCATTCTCTTCTTTCCCCAGAGACAAGCAGAGTTTATAGAAATGAAATCGAACTTGAAGCACCTTGAAACTCTAGTTGCCCAGCAGAATAAGGACTTCAAGCAACTGTGTGACAAGATAGGCCAGCTGAATGTGCCCAGTGTCTTAGCAGAGCTGAAGAGTTTGATCTCAGTGCCTCGGGTACCTGGGCATGTGAAAGACAACACTTCCCAGACATCACCACCTCTGGCCCAGAGCATCAGTCTTACCAGGCAGGAAAATTACATTTCTAAGGAACGAGTTTTATGGCAGGCCCAGCCCCTCCCTGCTTCATGGAATCCTAGCATAGGTTCCCTGCAGCCTGGAGAATCCAGTGTCTGGGGTGATGTAAAGGACAAGGCAGTGCAGACTAACTGCAAGAATTGGGCCATTACTAAAATGGATCCCAAGAACCATGGCTCCAGCATCCCATGCCACAAGGTTTCTGGTGACAGGGACCCAGTTTCCCACGGAACCTCACCATTCAAGTCTATGGACTTTAACAACTTTGCAACCAGCATTAAGAATGCCTGCCAAAAATGTCAAGCCAAAAGCATGTTTTTGTGTGACCCATGTGAACAGTTGGCGATTAAACAGAAAGGCAGGACTGTAGAAAGAGGGAGAAAAGGCAAGAAGCAGCAGCCCAAGAAAGCCCACAGAGGCAGGTTCCTAGCCAAGAAGAGAGAACAAACCCCAAGCAAGACCTGTGCTTTCAGTTCTAAATATCAAAGTCTTCAGTCTTCAGTTCCTGGTTCACAAAGGCCCCCCATGGGGCAGCAGGAACCCCTTGCTCAGCCCCTTCATCAACAGGGCCCCACAAGTCTCACAAAGTCAGTCTGCCCTATTCTGGGAGGTACAGTCATGTCCAGTAAGACAGCAAAGGCAATGCCCAATAAGACAGCAAAGACAGTGCAAGGTAGCCTCTTGCAGTTCAGCCAGTCTTCTTCCCAAGACAACAGCCTGCTTTCCAGCGGTTCCCAGAGGGATCATCAGATGAGCTGGTTCAGTGACCTGAACAGTGACCTCAACTTTGGAAATTCAGAGCCCTGTGTGTGCAAGGAGCCAGGGAAGAATTTGCTCTATGACTTGGGTTTTGATAGCAGTGATGATGGCTTCTGACCAGCCCACAGTGACTTCAGCTGATGGTTTATTGGTCTCAGCTAGAAAAACAAATTGCAGAACACTTAGCCTAACCAACAGCAGAAAGACACTGAAGCCTACTTGGGACCCATGGGGTTAGTGGTGTGTAAGGGCAGGTTCAGCACTCTGGAAAACCAAAGTGCTAACCATGACAAAGGGCATAAGGGATAAGTCATCCTTATTTATTGGAATGAAACGTGAAGATGACAGTGATGTGAGCTGGGGGCAGCAGCCTGGTTGTGGGGCATTGCTTGGTGAAAGGGGCAGGCTTCCTTACGGAATATTGAGTAGTAAAAGGGGTCCATAAAACCATTGCTGGAGCAGCATGACTCCCAATGTTTTCGGTTTTCAAAATATTCCCTGTATGTGACCGATACCTTTCTGGGCCTCAGGATTTTTTTTCTTATTTTTATCCTGTAGAGTGTTTGTATAGCATGTCCCAAAAGTCACCCATAAAGTCTAAAGTTGCCATACATAGGAAAAATGGGTAATTATAGCTAAATGTGCCGTACATAGGAAAAATGGGTAATTATAGCTAAATGTACCTTTATTTACAAAATAGTCTTATGAAATTTTACAAGGAGGCCAACATGTAGAAAATATTTTGTAAAATTTTATAATGACTATTTTGTAAATAAAGTTACATTTAACTATAATTTCCCATTTTCCCTATGTCTACTGACTTTAGGATACACTGTAGTTCTGGTCAGTGGACACATTATAGAACACACTAAAACCACCGTTTTGTGAACAGAGAAAGTGTTAAGGCTGCCTGTGAAAGAAGTAACAGGGACCAAATAAATGTCCAGAGCACCACTGTTCTCAAGCCATTTATCGTCCTAGCTGTTTTTTCTCCTGTTCCACTTTTTAGTCACTCTTTTAAAACTCATGATAGGCCTTGTATTATTTCTATAGAGCAGTGGGCTAATATGAAACTTCGGTTCTTTCTATTTATATCTTGCTAAAGTTTTTGAATTTTTCCAACAGAAACGGGGGCCAGCAGAAGGCCCTTTTGTGTTTGAGTGTGATATTGTTATGTTACAGAATTACATTTCTTTTATAATCAAAAACAAAGATAAAACCTTATTTAAAAGCATATATATTTTCTTTCAAGTTTATTGAACTGATCTTCTAGTTTAATCTCTTGATTTTGCTTAAGAAATCAAATAGATAAGATGCATACCATCTTTTTAGTCCCTAAGACTCTCACAGAATGATTTTTAATAAACACCACCTCATTGAAACTGGTTTTTCTTTTTCTTTTCTCTTTTTTTTTTTTTTTTTTTTGGGGGGGGTTGCAGCCGTACTTGTTGTGTTGGCGGGCCCAGGCTGGATTCGAACCCACCAGCTCAGGTGTACGTGGCTGGCGCCTTAGCCTGTTGAGCCATAGGCGCCAAGCCTCTTTGTATTATATGAAAGTGAAACTCTCCATGGGATTGACGGTTTCTAAAATTTGCCCATTTTCAAGCCAGTACAATAAATGACATTGGGGCCACTGAGTGGAACATTATAGAAAAACAATGATTCTTGATTTCTTATTTTTTTATATTTCTAGAAATGTGTGTCCCCCAAAAATCTAGAGTTTAGTTTGCCTGTGATACCTTTGGCAGAGGTGCCAGACACCAGCCCAAACTACTCTCACTCTCATTTCCAGATGAAAAGCCTCCTATGGCCTGTAACTGGGAGCCACAGGAAATCACAGCAGCCCTCTGTTGCAATTTGGCTGGGGCTGGGCTCAAACCCACCACCCTCGGTACATGGGGTGCCCTACCCACTGAGCCACAGGTGCCACCCAAGTTGAACAGTTTAATATTTAGTCATTTTAATTCAAAATTGAGACCCCATTGAGATAACTCCATCAGTATTTATGACTATAGCCTTCTTACAAGTTTGAAATGCCAAAGCATAACCTTTTGTTCCTTAGTTCAAGGGATACGCTTGCCTTCGCCTCCTGAGTAGCTGGAACTACAGGCATGTGCCAGCATGCTAGGCTTGTTTTTTCTTTTCTTTCTTTCTTTTTTTTTTAATTGAGACAGACTCTCACTATGTCACCCTCTGTATGTCACAGCTCACAGCAATCTCCAACTCTTGGGCTCAAGCAATTCTCTTGCCTCAGCCTCCCTAGTAGCTGCGACTACAGGCACGCACCACAATGCCTGGCTATTTTGTTTGTTTAGGAGGCCCCGGCTGGGTTTGAATCCACCAGCCCCAGTGCATGTGGCGAGCACCCTAACCACTGAGCTATTGGCACTCTGTGGGCTTGTTTTTTTCTATTTAATTTTAATTTTTTTTTTTTTTTTTTGAGACAGAGCCTCAAGCTGTCACCCTGGATAGAGTGCTGTGGCAACACAGGTCACAGCAACCTCCAATTCCTGGGCTCAAGCGAGTCTCTTGCCTCTCCATCCCAAGTAGCTGGGACTACAGGTGCCTGCCACAATGCCCGGCCATTTTTTGGTTGCAGCCGTCATTGTTTGGTGGGTCAGGGCAGGATTCGAACCCGCCAGCTCAGGTGTATGTGGCTGGCGCCTTAGCCCGTTGAGCCACAGGCGCCAAGCCTATTTAATTTTAATTTTTTTTTTAATTTTAATATATATATATTTTTTGCCGGGGCTGGATTTGAACCCACCACCTCCGGCATATGGGGCCGGCGCCCTACTCCTTTGAGCCATAGGCACCCCGTTTTTTCTATTTTTAGTAGAGACGGGGTCTCGTGCTCAAGCGAGTCTCAAACTCCTGAGCTCAAGCATGCCACCCACCTCAGCCTCCTAGAGTGCTAGGATACTGGCACAAGCCACTGCACCAGTTAGGTGTTTTTGTAGAACAAGAGGTAAACTTACCTCCTACCAAGCCTGGGTTAATTAGAATTATGCTGCCTGTTTTTGGTGATCATCAGGGAAGGATATTGTTTCTTCCTTTATTCCTGAGGCTTTTTTTTTTTTTTTTGAGACTGAGTCTCGCTTTATTGCCCAGTCGAGTGCCATGGTCAGCCTAGCTTATAGCAACCTTAAACTCCAAGGTGGAAGTGATCCTCCTACTTCAGCCTTCCAAATAGATGGGACTACAGGTGCCCACCACAACACTTGGTTAATTTTTCTGTTTTTAGTAGAGATGGGAGTCTTGCTCTTGATTACGCTGGTCTCGAACTCCTGAGCTCATAGGATCTTTTTGCCTCCTCGGCCTCCCAGAGTGCTGGGATTTCAGGCTGGGCGTTACATTTTTTAATTAACTAATATGTTCCTGCCAGATTTAGTGAGTGTCACATACCAGGCACGTGCCTGGAGCATGCAACATTTCTGGCTCTTCAGATTCTACGGGAGCTGTATGTGGCTACACAGGGGCGGATGTGGTAGGTCTATGGGCCTGGAACCCAGAGAGCCACCCCAGGGGCCCCTCCTACTCATACAACTCTAGCTACTCACTCTACTCACCACTCATTCCCTTCCTTTTAATTTTCTTATACTGCTCCATTTGAAATTATGTATTTGTATATGTGTTTCACCTGCCTTGCCCAGTGGAATCTAAATTTTAGAAGGAAGAGCATCTGCCTGGTCCCTGCTGTGTCCCCAGTACCCAGCAGAGTGTGACACTTGATAAATACTTGTTGAGGGCAGTGATTGCTTTCTTATCATTCAAACAGCTCTTTGTGGGCCAGACCCTGTCCTGGAAGTTGGCCCTTTCTATAGCATCCCTATGCAACTTCCCCTTTTTGGTGTTTTGTTTCAGAAGCTCCAAAGGGCTCCTGATGAAGGGCTTTATACAAGATGCTTGCTTCTTTCTCCCAGGCCATTTTCCAGCAACTCTTCTCTCACCCAAATTCCCCAGAAAACAACAGTCCCTCTGCTCTTAAAATAGATCAAGTTTCTTCCTTACAAGTTTGGGTAGTTTTGTAAATTTTTTATGCCAGGCCTTACGCCAAAACTCTTCATCAAATCAGGCCATTTTCCACACACCTTAGGAGAGAGAGTCTCTCTTACCAGCTGGGATTCATTGTCAAATAGTAAAACTTTTTTTTCTCTGAAAATATTTAATGGAACGTAACTATAAATGTTCTCTAAATTGCCAGAGCCTCAGACTGTCTTGGGTGACAGAACCTTTTCAATAATCATGTCCAATCAAGTGCACCAGATTCTCAAGGCCTCCCTTATTCTTTTTTTTTTTGACAGTCTCAAGCAATTGCCCTGGCTAGTAGAGTGCTGTAGGTAGTGTCATAGCTCACAGCAATCTCAAACTCTTAGGCTCAAGCAATCCTCTTGCCTCAGTTTTGTTTTTTTTTTTTTTCTAAGACAGAGTCTCACTTTGTTGCCTTGGGTAGAGTGCCGTAGCATCACAGCTCACAGCAACCTCACTTTTGGGCTTAAGCAGTTCTCTTGCCTGAGCCTCCCAAGTAGCTGGGGCTATAGGTGCCCACCACAATGCATGACTATTTTTAGAGACAAGGTCTCACTCAGACTCAGGCTGGTCTCGAACCTATGAGCTCAGGAAATCCACCCACCTCGGCCTCCCAGAGTTCTAGGATTATAGGCCATCTCACCCGGCCCTCAGTTTTTCTATTTTAGTAGAGGTGTGTGTGTGTGTGTGTGTTTAGTTTTTGCTCAGGATAGTCTTGAACTCATGAGCTCAAGCTATCCACCCACCTCAGCCTTCCAGAGTCCTAGAATTACTCCGGCATGAGCCACTGGACCTGGCCTTTTTTTTTTTTCCTTTTCTTTTTGAGACAGTCTCACTCTGTTGCCCAGGATAGAGTGCTGTGGTGTCTGCCTAGCTCACAGTAACCTCAAACTCCTGGGTTCAAATGATCCCCCTACCTCAGCCTCCTGAGCAGCTGAGACTATAGGCACCCACCATAGCACCTGGCTAATTTTTCTATTTTTAGTAAAGATGGGGTCTTGCTCTTGCTCAGACTCATCTCAAACTCCTGAGCTCAAGTAACCCTCCCACCTCAGCCTCCTAGAGTACTAGGATTACAGACATGAGCCACTGTGCCTGGCTGTCCTCTCTTGTTTATATAACTCACTTGGTTTTTGCTGCCATATTAAACATCTCATGGTTCAGTCAGAAGTATCACTCTAGTACCAGGTGAGGGCCTGGCCTGGTCTAGCCATTTCTGTAAAGAGACTAGCCTTAGTTCAGCCCCTTTGCAAATCCTATTCTTCCATCTTTTTTGAACATTGCTCACAACTTCACGAGTGACAGGATGGTGTTATTGCCCTGCCAGCATATTCCTGAGTGCAAAGGTGAGGGACAAAAGCCCCTGGGTTGTCTTTCTTCCTGGTCTCTTGATCCCTTTGGAGTCTTCTGTGGGATTGTCAGTGGGGGATCCAGGATAATGCAAAAGAGCCGGGATAGGTGGGCCAGAAGGCGGCTCCCACATTCTCAGAGGGGGAACAGGAGGGAGAAGAGGAACCCTAAGATCCTGAGATAAGGTCAGTCTTGTACTTAACTGTGTTGGCTTGAGTCTCACAGAGGTAGAGATGTGCTAAGAGAATGTGCCCCCAGAGTTCACCGTCTAAAACCATATCCATGTGTCTGGACAGACAGCCATGCCTAGGAGTGTGGAAACACTGTAATCTGGCTGAACTGAGGACAGGGTCACCATTTGCAGTGCGTGGCCACGCCTCTTGAAGAGCCCCTTTAAAAGAATTCCTGCTATGTTTTCAGGCCTCAACTGTGACTCTGGCTCCTTGCTGAACTTTCACTCTGCACTCACCTCTCCTCTTTCTTCCTCCGCTTTCCCCTCTAGCTCCTCAGCCTCTCCTAGGAGCTTCTGCTCCTGCCTTAGGTATTGTTAACCAAGTCTACCAGTCTGCTTGTAAAACTGGTTTCTAGTGGCTTTGGCATGAAAACCAGAGAGAGACCACGGGTTTTGGAATCTCTCTTCACAGGGTTGGATGGGCCCAGCTTCTCATATGCTTTAGGGTATGGCTTGAATTTTTAGTTTGCCACTAACAGTTCCAAACCTCCTATTTTTGAAGCTGTCTTGTTTCTATTTTGATTCTGGTAATCCAAATTGAAGTTTAGTGTTTCCACAGAAACAATTCAATGATTGTCTGTCTTGCCAAGATGAACAGCAAGGGAGAGAACTGAATGACGTAAAACATTCATGAAGTTTCTCAGACATGATCAAGGTCAACTATCCAGGCTCCCTGAGAAGGCTTTGGTTCTAGGTCCCTGCAAATCTCACAAATGTGAGGAAATTTTATTAAAATTCTAGACTCTTGTATCCCCTCCCGCTCAATTCCTGAAGAACTACTCCTCAAACCCTGTTCTGACCAGATGAACACATATCTGCCCACTGCACTGACACAGATGACACAGGCAGGAAGGTCTCTTCAGGCACTTTAGGGAGCTAAGAATGCACAGACAGGAGTAGATCATGTCACCAAGGAAATGAGTAGGCCCATGTGTCACCCCCTGCTAATATGAGACTGGCATGCCAGAGGCTCAGTGCTTACCTACTTTATTAAATAGCTGTGTTTCTATAGTGAGGAAAAGATCCTCATGCAAGGATTTCACAATGAAATTACCTGTTTGGTAAATCTGTATTTTCAAATAAAGGCTTTGCTTAAACAGAGGCATACCTGTCTCTCTGGCCAGGGAAAGCCTGAACTCTCCCTCCTATTTACCCCATCCCCACCCTGTGCTGGGCCCTCATTCCAAAGGCCACACAGTCTACCCCAGGTAGAATTTGGAAAAAAAAAAAAAAATTCTGTCATTTCAGATTCTTCTAGAGTGAGGACAATATTCCCATTCACAGCAGCCACTTCTTCCGCAAAGCCCTGCCTGGGGAGAGGCCAAGACCCTGACCAGTGAGCTCCTGAGAAACAGCTCTGTGAGACAGAGAGCATCCAGCCCCTGAGGCCCCAGTGTGCTCAGGGAAGGCCCGCTCCCTTGTTAGGGTCCTGCTAGGCCCTCCTCTTGTGGTCTCTGGACTCCACTCCAGTTCCTAAAAGCTGTGGAGGTTGGGTCTAGGCAGGGACCTAGTGAGGAATGCCCATGGCTAACTGATGAAGATGAGGTTTATTAAAACACAACTTTAATTTTCTTTTTAACAGAAGTGATACATGTTGGCTGCTAATAAACCAGAAAATACAAGCAAGAAAAAGCCTATAACCCATTAAGTTTTTTGCACATGTACTCATATATTTTTTCACAAATTTGAGATCAATTGCCCTTTATTAAGTGCATTTTAAATTCTAAAGTAACTTTATTTATTTTTTGAGACAGTCTCAAGCTGTCACTCTGGGTAGAGTGCTATGGCGTCACAGCTCACAACAATCTCCAACTCTTGGGCTTAAGCGATCCTCTTGCCTCAGTCTCCCAAATAACTGGGACTACAGGCGCCTGCCACAACGCCCAGCTATTTTTTGGTTATAGTTGCCATTGTTGTTTGGCGGGGCCGGCTGGATTCAAATCCGCCAACTGTGGTATATGTGGCTGGAACCCTCGCTTGTGCTATAGGTGCTGAGCCAAGAGTAATTTTAGATTTATGGAAAAGTTGCGAAGATACTGAGATCATATACATCCTTCACTCAGCCTTTCCGATGTTAACATCTTACTTAACTGTGGTACATTCATCAAAAGTTATTAATTGGCGGTACCTGTGGCTCAGTGAGTAGGGTGCCGGTCCCACATACCCAGGGTGGCAGGTTTGAATCCGGCCCCGGCCAAACTGCAACAAAAAAAATAGCCGGGCATCGTAGCGGGCACCTGTAGTCCCAGCTACTCGGGAGGCTGAGGCAAGAGAATCGCTTAAGCCCAAGAGCTGGATGTTGCTGTGAGCTGTGACACCAGGCACTCTACTGAGGGGCAATAAAATGAAACTCTGTCTCTTTAAAAAAAAAAAAAAACCCAAGAACCTGGCATCAATATTTTAACTAAATAAACTTTAGGCTATATTTGGATATACCAGTTTTTCCAATGTCCTCTTTCTGTTCCAGGATAGAATCCAGGATTCCTTATGGCCTTTAATCATTGTGTCTCCTTCGTCTTTAGTGGTCTATGACAAGATTTTGAGTTTCTTTTTCACGGCCTTCACAGTCCTGAGTTCTGGCCAGGGATCCTGCAGAATGTCCTCCAATCTGGGTTTGTCTGACATTTACCTCATGATCATAAGCTAGGGAGGTAGACTTTTGGTAAGAATAATAGGAAGGTGGGCGGTGCCTGTGGCTCAGTGAGTAGGGCACTGGACCCACATACCCAGGGTGGTGGGTTCGAACCTGGCCCCGGACAAACTGCAACAAAAAAATAGCCAGACGTTGTGGTGGGCACCTGTAGTCCCAGCTACTTGGGAGGCTGAAGCAAGACAATCTCCTAAGCCCAAGAGTTTGAGGTTGCTGTGAGCTGTGATGCCATGGCACTCTACCAAGGGTGACAAAGTGAAACTCTGTCTCAAAAAAAAAAAAAAGGATACTAGGAAGGTAAAGTACCCTTCTTATGGCATCCTATCAGGGTGTGTGTGACACTCATATTACATCACTGGTGAGGTTAACTTTCATCATTTGATTAAAGTAGTATATGCTGGGTTTCTCCACTGTTAGTGATTTTTGTCTTTTCCTAGTCCTTGGAAAAGAGCACTAAATCTAGTTCACCTAAATCTAGTTAATGGGGTGGGTAGTGTGTGGAGAGGGATAAGAATTAAGCTCCACCCCTTCCACAGGAGAGTATCGACATCCATATATATTTCAAACATACTGTTTTGAGAACTTTTTTGAGTATTAATTATAGTCTTAGTCTGACGTCTCTCCATCAGACAGCTGAGGATGCTGTAAACATTTCTTCTCATTTGTTCCCATTCTTCCTGCTTCAGAAGAAACTGGACTCTTAACTCCACAGGTTGTGAATGCTCAGATACCTCCTATAGGGACCTAGTGGTAGGTGCCCTGGGAGAAGCTCTGGTTAGCCTTGTCCTCCTCTCCAGCCCCAGGTAGGGCAGCGGTCACGACTAGGAAGGAACCAGCACACACCCACTGGGGAGGCCCTTCTGACCAAGTGGCTGGGATATATAGCTGCACCATAGTTCCTGGGGCACTGGCAGGTGGGCACTAGATGTGCAGCTTCCACTTTTGGTAAAGGGGTGTTACTGGCTCGGCAGCCTGCCCTATGGTAGGGTCACTGGCCTAGAAGGCGGCCTGGTGAGCAATCAGTCAAGATGTTGGAGATTTTTCCCCAGCTCTTTGGTTTGCTCAGGCTCTGGGTCTTACAGTCCTTTGCCAGCCTCCTCACCCTATCCTCCTTCCTCCCTGATTAGCTCAGGAGATGGTACTTCTCTGAGATTCAGTTTCTGTCCTACACCTTATTAGGTTTCCTAAGAGAACAACATGGTGTTGAAATATTTGGCCAAATAATTTTGATGACGTCCTTTCTTTCTTTCTAGGGGTGGAGCTGGAGCTAGTAACCTTTTGCTACTATGCTGATCTCAGGAGGGCAACAGCCTGGCCCCTTTTTTACTCCCAGCCCTGTCTTCCCCAGCAGGGTCATTGCTATTAGAACCACCTATGGTCTCCAGGCCTGTAGTAGGATTGATGGAAGGGCAAAACCTAGACTTACTTTCCTTCTCCATTCCTTCTCAGCTGAGGGCCAGGTAACTGGAGGTATGGGGTATGGTAGGGAGGCCTTACAGGAATGTCCTATTAGGAGGGAGCCAGGGATCCCGCCAACTCCTCTGATTCAACCAGGAGATCTCTACAGAAGCCTCTGAGCTGGGCAGGGGCAGGGATGGCAGGATTGGAAGCAGGTCTAGACATGTGGAGGCCATGGGGCCCATGCAGGGAACAGGGAGCTCTCTGTACAAAGCATGGAAGGAGAGAAAAGTGTGTAAGGGTGGCAAAGGGCCCAGGCCAAGGTCCAGCTGGACCCTGATTCCTCTGTGTAGACTGATCTGGCCTAGGATAGAATGGGCTGTTACCATGGGTACACAAAGCCCACCCTTTTCAGAGGCCCATGGAAAAGAAAACCAAGAAACAAGAGACACAGTAGAGACCCACATCCCACACCTAGCTTAGGTACTGGGTATATTGAACATCAATTTAAAAAATACAATCAAGGTATCAAGAAAAATCAAAGTCAACAACAGGAAATATATTAAAGCAAAAGAATTCAAAAACTGAGCTCTCAGCTCAAAAAGAGACGCAACTAGAAATTTTAAAATGGTGGGATAATTAATTCAGATTTTGCCAACTCTCCGAAAAATGTGGCCCCTGACAATGACCATGGCTGCTTCTGCTCAGGCTCCTTGATGGCAGCCTCCTGCTGTAAAGTATGACAGCTAAGATCAACTGTCCTTAATCCATGTGGTATTTAAAAGAGGTCATCAAATTATAGTCCTCTTCCAAGTCCAGAACAGTCTCAACTATATTATTATCGTCAAAAGCCTGCTTCAGACTACCAGGGTCAGCATCCAATGCCTTCTGGGGGCTCTCATCCATAAGCAGAGCCCAAGCTTCCTCCTTGAAGGGTGAATCTTGGCAGCGACCACAAGCACGATTCAGCTCATTTTCAAATTCTAGTTTTCCAGCTAATTCTTCAATAGTTCGGATACTTGTGTGGTCTTAAAAACAAGAACATTCAGCTTTACAATTCCAGTCAGAGGTTTTTGAAGACATTTCAGGCACAAGTTAAGAACCATGAATTGAATGGGTGGTCACTCTTTAGGGACTGTGCAAAGCTAGGTATTCCTGTCCCAGGGCAGGCAGGTTGCCAGAGTGAGTGCCAAATTCAGGTAGGTATGGTGGTGCCTCCTTTCAGACCTGAGTATTTATGGAGTCCCAACTATCTGCCAGTCCTCGAGGACTATGTGAGAGGACACAGAAATGCACATGCATGTCCTGGCTCTCAGGGAACTCCCTAACCTGCAGGGATGCCAAGACAATAGTGTAGGGAAAAAAAAAAAAAAAAAAGCTGGGTGGCGCCTGTTTAACAAGGGTGGCCGGTTCAAATCCGGCCCTGGCCAAACTGCAACAAAAAAATAGCCAGGCATTGAGGTGGGCGCCTGTAGTCCCAGCTACTCGATAGGCTGAGGCAGGAGAATCGCTCAAGCCCAAGTGTTGGAGGTTGCTGTGAGCTGTGATGCCACGGCACTCTACCAAGGGCGACAAAGTGAGACTCTGTCTCAAAAAAAAAAAAAAAAAGCCCACTGAGTGCTATGGCTCATGCCTATAATGCTAGCACTCTGGGAGGCTGAGGAGGGTGAACTGCTCGAGCTCAGGAGTTCCAAATCAGCCTGAGCAAGAGTAAGACCTCATCTCTACTAAAAATAGAGAAAAACTAGCTGGACATCGTGGCAGGTGCTTGTAGTCCCAGCTACTTGGGAGGCTGAGGCAAGAGATTTTCTTGAGTTCAAGAGTTTGAGGTTGCTGTAAGCTATGATGATGACACAGTACTTTACCCAGGGCAACACAGAAAGACCTCTGTTTCAAAAAAACAAACAACAACAACAAAAAAAACCCCAAGGTTTTTAGGGCAATCAAAATGCTGCCTACTGGCTCGGCGCCTGTGGCTCAACGGGCTAAGGCGCCAGCCACGTACAACTGAGCTGGCGGGTTCGAATCCAGCCCAGGCCCGCCAAACAATGACGGCTGCAACCAAAAAATGGCCAGACGTTGTGGTGGGCGCCTGTAGTCCCAGCTACTTGGGAGGTGGAGGCAAGAGACTCGGTTGAGCCCAGGAATTGGAGGTTGCTGTGAGCTGGGATGCCCTAGCACTCTATCCAGGGTGACAGCTTGAGGATCTGTCTCACAAAAAAAAAAAAAAAAAAAAAATTCTGCCTACTGCTGGTGAGGGCCAAAAGATGGTATGCAGAGGCAATGACAACTTTAGTTCACCTCCTAGGGCTACTGGAGAAAACTCAGTCCACTGAAGTCACAGGCTGGCAGAAATTTCACTTTGTGGCCTCCAATATGTACCTACCCTCCTCAGGCCTCCTTTTTCTCACCCATAAAGTGGAGAAACTTCAGAGCCAACAGCTTTTAGGCATCACCCAAGGCTATAGATCCCTTCATTAGGAGCTGTTTGTGCACTATGTAACATGAATCATTTTAAAATAGGGCATATGTAGTTCACACAAGGTACAGATTTGTACATAGAAAAAAATCTCTGACACAATGTGTACTATACTATATTAACAATTGGCTATGTCTGGGTGGTGGAATTATAGGATTGCTTTTGGCTTCTAATTTTTCTTCTAATCTTCTACTAACCTACCTTAGAGCTAGACTACTCTCTCCTTCTCTTTGCCTATTTTCTGTTTCCTACAAATCTAAGCTCAATCATTAAGAGTGGTCAATATCTCTTGCCTTCATGAACTCACTATAACTAGACATTTACGAAAAGACTTGATGGATGCGTGACCTTGCTAAATTATAAGTTCTATGAGGGCAGGGCTCTGTGCTGTTCAGTCTGCTGTGACCAAAACAAACCTATCAAATAAATAAATGATATCACAAATAAGAGAATTTTTTTAGAAATCTGAGACATTTGCTGATTCAAGGGCTAGCATAAAGGACCTATCCTTCCCAAGGAAAGGATAGACTAGCCCTCTGTACTCACCAATCATGTCAAGCAGATCTTTTGTGACCTCTTGGCTAGAATTGTTGAGTGGCATGTTTGAGTCAACCTTCAAATCTCTTTCCATATCTTTCCTGCAGCCACCAGGTGGGGAAAATAAAAGGTAGGGTATTAGATACTCTTTCAAGAAAATACTGGAGGAAACTCATGATTTTAAAGATGAAAACTTACTACTAACTTGAAATTGTCATTTATAATGTGATTAGAGGACAATCAGAAACTGCTAAATCAGTGAAAAAATTGACGAACAGTATATCATGACTCACAAGCATCACAGACTACATTAATGTTTACGAATACTAACATACATATTTGTGAAGTTGAACCAGTTAAATGGCTTTTGTATATCCTGCATATAGAGCAGCCAACATGGCAGGACTTTGTCCTCCCTTCTCCAAGTCAAGGTGTCTGGGACAACGCATTATGAACTTACTTGGAAAAAGAAAAGGTCTAGAGGATACTTTAACCTGGTTATAATACAAAGGGGAGCAGAGGCAGGGATAAAGCCAGGAGTAGAGCCCTGGCTTCAGTTCAGCCTCCCCCAAATATGGGCAAAGGAGGTTGTCAAAGCCCACAGTGTCCAGGTTCAAACATGAGAGTTAAAATGGAATTAAGATTTTTATTTTTACAGCATATAATAATAATTATTAAAAATAATACAGGTTATTTTTAAATCACATTATTTAACATTCATTATCCCTTTGGGTACTGCAAAGAAGTTTTCATGACTGCTTTGACATCCAGGATTGACAGCTAAGTCCTTCAATCCAGAAACAGACACTAAACATAACTATGTTTTCAAGCTAGATTCTGAAAGTTTATGAATTTACCAAATACCGTCATAGAAGCTGGGTGCAGTGGCTCATGCCTGTAATCCTAGCACTCTGGGAGGCTGAGGAGGGTGGATTGCTTGAGCTCAGTTAGAGACCAGTCTGAGCAAGAGCAAGACCCTGGCTCTACTAAAAAAAAAGAAAAAAGAAAGAAAAAAGAAAAAAATAGCTGGCATTGTGGCACACATCTGTAGTCCCAACTACTCAGAAGGCTGAGGCAAGAGGTTCAATTAAGCCCAAGAGTTTGAGGTTGCTCTGAGGTAGGCTAATACCATGATACTCAACCCGGGGTGGCAGAGTGAGACTGTGTCTCTCTAAACAACAACAACAAAAAACCAGACACAGTCATAGAACTCCTCCCAAGTGGAGGCAAGAGCACTGCCATGAACTAAATCTAGGATCATCAACATTTTTTCTAGAAACGAGAATTCTCTTAATTGTAGCTATTAAATTATCAAATTATAATCACCTTAAACTTTCTTTTCTCCAGTTTTCCCCATCTCCTGCAGCTCTCCAAAACTGTCTTTCAGGTGCCAAAATGGAGGAATGAATCAGTACATTTTCTTTGCTGGTCAGAGGTTTTCTTTTGGGGCATAAAACATGTGGTTTTGCATTTACTGGGACAGGGTTTGATGCAAAGTTAAGGTTCTCATTCTCAAGAGGACATGGGACAGCCGCAAAAGGAGCAGCAGAAGAGCAGGCTGCCAAAGGATGTCTTCTGCAGAGAAGCCTGTGCATGGGCAGCGAGAAGGAAAACGCAGCAGCGTCCAGCTCCAGTCTCTGCTGGCTTGCGCACTCTTGGGAATGACTGACTCCTTCAAAGGCCCGGTCAATGGCTGCAGCCAACTCCTTTCTGCATCTTCTTAGTTTTTCAGACATTTCCCCTAAAAGTGACCATGTCTTTATATAATACATTGGAAATGCACAGAGCAAGCACAATTTTACAAATGAGGTTGTAAATTATCCCTGAATGGGGCATGGAGCGCTTGTCACCATTTCCTTGAGGTTAACCCTCGATATACACTATATCAAGACACTTTCCCCCCACCTACCCCGTTTAGGCGGGTGTGACCTAAAGTTCTCAGGGAGATTAGGCAGGAGCCCCAGGACCGCCCGCCTCGGGTTGCGTGGCTGTGTGGCCCCTGCCCCACTGCATCCCTGAATCGGTAGTACGGCAGGCACTCACAGCCACCCGCAGGTAGAAGCCCCAGCCGTATCCTCCTCACCGAGCAGCGTAGCGACACCGTCAGCCCCGCCAACGGTCACTGCACGCGCCTAGATCGCACGTGCCCTGAGACCAGCGGCCACAACCCCCGCCGATTAGGTTAAAGGTCAAAACAAAAAGCCCGCAGGGCCATGTTCTTCATAACCACACCCACGTGGCTGGGAGAGGAGAGGCCCTCCCTACCTTGGGAGGCCACGGGACCTCAAGCTCCGCCCCTCAAGCTCCGCCTCACCCCAGGTCAGACACAAGGGGCGGGGGCAGAGGTGGGAACAAGGGAGGGGTGGGGCCCGGCCAGATCCCTGGAAGTGAAGAGAACCAAAAGGGAGGGCATCTGGGTCATGCCAAATACTAAGTATCACTCCAAACCACATGAGCCAGAGCCCCTTCCAGGCCTGAAATCTCCCACAAAGGTTCCTGTTCTCCAGCCAACATGGAGAGAAATGACTGGTTAAGATACAGTACCCAGCAGTTTTGTGTACAGACTTCTAATACCTAATAAAAGTTCCACACAATGTCTCAATTCATCAAGGACAGTGGGAGACACAACAGAACTTCTAGGTTCCACAGGAGGTTGAAGGGCAGGAGACCCCAACACTAAATATCTTCATTCAGGGGAAGAAAGCTGGAAATTCCATGACTCAAGGAGAAATAGAAATGGGCTTCCGTGGCTAGTTTTTAGAAAATTATAAACCCATCTCAGTACACACAGCAAGGGAAAAAAGGGACAAAACCAAGTTTACTTGAGACTTGGTTTACTGTGGGCAGACTACTTGGGGAGCAGTATCAGCACCAGAACCAGAAATCCAGCTCAGGCAGCCCTGTGTGGGCTCTTCATAGCTGCACCACACTCCATGTGTTCCTCTCCATTCTTTGGAATCCATCAGACATACTACTGAGCACCCCCAGCCTATCCCACTTTTCAGCTTCACAGGTTTTATAGAATTTCTCACCACCTGTTTAAAAAGAAAAATAATTCAGCCTCTTGACATAACCCTTCCAAGCAAACAGGGTCTTTTTTTTTTCCTTCTGCTCATAAAAGGGAATTTCCTTATCTGCTATTTAGAGTGAACACTAGCAGTTTTCAGAATGTGAAAGATGTCCTCCTGGGGGACTGCACTGGTGCCGCAGGGTGGCCAAGTCAACGTCAGTTGGTATCCATGCTACAAGCCTCATCATCCCCCAAACCCTGCTGTGAACTGCTTGGTCTTGACCCTCCATCAGAGGAACCAGGAAAACTGCTGAGTGAAGGCATCTTATAAGATTCATCATCTCGACGCTGGTAAAATAGCACATAAGCTGCTTTCGTCTAAAACACAAAAGGGGAAAGTCCATTTACTGGCTGGAAAAATAACCCATTTTCTCTAGCTTTTCTTTCATTGTTTGAAACTCTCAGGGATCTGCTATTTTTCCCTATACATTTCTACATGGAGGCTGGCTTGTGTTGCCCCTGCCAGGTAATGAGAGGAAGGCAGATGTCCTGGACACAGAACCCTAAGGAGAGCTGAGTTTCTCATTTACAGAGGGTATCAGAAGGAATGGCAGCCAACTCTATCACACCTAGCTTTCACTGTCACCTCAGGATGATGAAATAACCAACTAGTCAGACAATAAACTTCCCAGCTTTAATCTGCTAAGGCAAGAAGAAGAACCAGGTATCCAGGGCTACTCACCACAATCTGATCCTCAGAGGCCAGGGACACACTGCTATCATCAAAGTAATACCATTTCCCATTCAGTTTGTTTTTTGCATATGCAGTATCTGTCAAGTCAACAAAGAAAATAGTCCAGTAGTCACTGGGCAATTAATTTGACCAGCTTATTAGGCTTTCACTGAACAAACAGCCAAAAAAAACCCCTCAAAAACAAAACCCTGAAGGGCGGTGCCTGTAGCTCAGTGAGTAGGGTGCCGGTCCCATATGCCAGAGGTGGCAGGTTCAAACCCAGCCCCAGCCAAAACTGCAAAATAAAAAATAATAAACCCTGAAATCAAAAATAATTTATAGTTTTTGTTAACAACCAAAACTCTTTTTTCCTAATCTAGTCCTTCTCAAAAAGGCTCTGAAGAGTTAAGAATGGAGCTATTTATACTATAATTTTGGAAAATGAACAGTTATCCAGTGTCAAGTCTTTAGGATGGCTATGTGTGATCATCCAAAGCCAGAGACCCATTAAAGGAATTTCTAAGATTTAAGCAAAACAATGGCTGTCAAAAACACATGCAAAGTCAATCTCCCCTACTGCATCTAGGCAGACAGCTATTACCATCACATGAAATGCTCTCCATACTGTGGAGCCTGTAGGATCCATCGTAGTTAGGGAAACACTGGGTGTCTGGGTTTGCAGAGCTGGGATGTGAACAAAAAGCCTTAAATTTATCTTTTTCCAAAACTATGAGTTGGGCAGCGTCTGTGGCTCAGTGAGTAGGGCGCCACCCCCATATACCAAGGATGGTGGGCTCAAACCCAGCCCCGGCCAAACTGCAACAAAAAAATAGCCGGGCGTTGTGGTGGTCACCTGTAGTCGCAGCTACTTGGCAGGCTGAGGCAAGAGAATCACCTTAGCCCAAGAGCTGGAGGTTGCTGTGACCTGTGACGCCATTGCACTCTACCGAGGGTGACAAAGTGAGACTCTGTCTCTTAAAACAAACAAAAAAAAGACTATGAGTCAAGAGTCTGTGGCTGGGTAACAATTCCTCACAATGGACCAAACATCTTCCACAGCCAATGGTTCCTGTCTTGATTTTATGGTATTTCCAAGCAAGATGTGTTTATACATCAATCCCAGCATCAATGCTTAAATCCTACTACACCTAGACTCCAACCAACTACAGAATTGAATGAAGACTGGGTTTCTAGTCTCAATTTATTGTGTGACTTGGGCAAGCTGTTTGTAACATTTTAGCCTCATTTTCCTCACCCAAGAGATAACAGTAGGAATAGCAGCTCACAATCGTGGAGTTCTAACTGTTGGCCCAATGTGGACTCTTATACAACCAGCCTAAACTCATGCATGAGAAAACTGAGGCTGAGAAATCTGAACAAGTGGTGTATGTTAGTGCTAAAATAAAAAAGCAGTTAAAGGGTGGTGCCTGTGGCTCAAGGAGTAGGGCGCCAGCCCCATATACTGGAGGTGGCGGGTTCAAATCCGGCCCGACCAAAAACTGCAAAAAAAAAAAGCAGTTAACAATTTACGTATTAAGGCTTGGCACCCACAGCACAGTGGTTACGGTGTCAGCCACAAACACCAAAGTTGGTGGGTTCGAACACGGCCAGGGCCAGCTAACCAACAATGACAACTGCAACAAAAAATAGCCTGGCATTGTGGCAGGTGCCTGTAGTCCCAGCTACTTGGGAGGCTGAGGCAAGAGAATCACTTGAGTCCAAGAGTTTGAGGTTGCTGTGAGCTATAACGCAACAACACTCTATCGAGGGCGACATAATAAGACTGTCTCAAACAAAACAAAACAAAACAAAACAAAAAAAATTAACGTATTTGGGCTCGGTGCTCGTAGCTCAGTGGTTAGGGCACCAACCACATACACCAGCGCTGGCAGGTTCGAACCCAGCCTTGGCCTACTAAACAACAGTAACAACTACAACAAAAAAATAGCCAGGCATTGTGGTGAGTGCCTATAGTCCCAGCTACTTGGGAGGCAGAGGCAAGAGAATCTCTTAAACCCAAGAGTTTGAGGTTGTTGTGAGCTGTGACACCATGATACTCTACTGAGGGCAACATAAGTGAGACTCTGTTTCAAATAATAAAGAAATAAAACAAACAACAAAAAAAAAACTATTAAAAAAAAAAACAATATGGCAGCACCTATGGCTCAGTGTGTAGGGTACCGGCCCCATATACTGAGGGTGGCGGGTGCAAACCCAGCCCGGTCAAACTGCAACAAGAAAACAGATGGGCATTGTGGCAGACGCCTATGGTCCCAGCTACTCAGGAGGCTGAGGCAAGAGAATCACCTAAGCCCAGGAGTTGGAGATTGCTGTGAGCTATGTGATGCCATGGCACTCTACCAAGGGCGATAAGGGGAGACTCTGTCTCTACAAAAAAAAAACGTAAAACAATAAAGGCTGGGCGCCTGTTGCACAGCGGTTATGGCACCAGGCACATACACCGAAGGTTGAGGGTTCAAACCTAGCCAGGGCCAGCTAACCAACAATGACAACTGCAACAAAAAATAGCTGGGCATTGTGGCGGACAGCTACTTGGGAGGTTGAGGCAAGAGAATCACTTGAGCCCACGAGTTTGAGGTTGCTATAAGCTGTGATGCCACGGCATTCTACCCAGGGTGACACAGTGAGACTCTGTCTCAAAAAAAAAAAAAAAAAAAAAAAGTTAATACATTTGACCAATATTCATCCATACAGATATCAAAATTAAATTTGGGAGAAAAAAACAAGTGGTAGGCCAGGTGTGGTTGCATGCACCTGTAATCCTAGCACTCTAGAAGGCAGAAGCAGGAGGATCCCTAGAGTTCAGAAGTTGGAGACCGGCGTGAGCAAGAGTGAGACCCCATCTCTACTAAAAATAGAAAAATCAGCTGGGTTTCTTGGAAGGTTAAGGCAGAAGAATCACTTGAACCCTGGAGTCTAAAAATAGAAAAATTAGCTGGGTTGCTTGGAAGGTTGAGACAGAAGGATCACTTGAACCCAGGAGTCTGAGGTTGCTGTGTGCTAGGCTGACACCACAGCACTCTAGTGTGGGCAATGGAATGAGACTTATCTCCAAAAAACAAAAGCAACTGGTGGAACAGAGAGCTATGATCAGAGACCACAAAAAACCACTTCAGTAGGACCCCAATTTTCATGCAGGGACAATTTTTTATTTCAGCCAGCCTCTCCTGCAGCTATATGTAGCCATGTAACCAACTTTATAGCCAATGAGAGGTATGCAGAGGAGCTGAGGGGATCTCTGGGCGGTCTGTTTAAGGGGAAGGTTGTCTCTTTTTTCCCCTTTTCCTGATAGCATGGAAAGTAAACATAATAGCTATAGACGAAATAGTCATCTGGAGCCAGGCAGTGATACATTAAATGGAAGGCAGAGAAGAGAGGAGGATGGGGGATGGATTACAGTACATGGCACACCTCTTGGGGGTGGGACACACTTATAAGAGGGACTTTACCTAACAAATGTAATCAGTGTAACCTAACAATTTGTACCCTCAATGAATCCCAAACAATAAAAGAAATAAAATAAAATAGGCTTGGCTTGGCGCCTGTGGCTCAATAGAGCTGGCGGGTTCGAATCCAGCTGGGGCCCGCCAAACAATAACGGCTGAAACCAAAAAAAAAAAACAAATGGCCAGGCATTGTGGAGAGCGCCTGTAGTCCCAGCTACTTGGGAGGCAGAGGCAGAAGAATTGTTTGAGCCCAGGAATTGGAGGTTGCTGTGAGCTGTGATGCCATAGCACTCTATCCAGGGTGATAGCTTGAGGCTCTGTCTCAAAAAAATAAATAAATAAAATAGGCTTAGCACCTGTGGCTCAAGCAGCTAAGGCGCCAGCCACATACACCTGAGCTGGTGGGTTCAAATCCAGCCTGGGCCCACCAAACAACAATGACGGGTGCAACCAAAAAATAGTCAGGCATTGTGGTAGGTGCCTGTAGTCCCAGCTACTTGGGAGACAGAAGCAGGAGAATCACTTGAGCTCAGGAGTTAGAGGTTGCTGTGAGCTGTGATGCCACGGCACTCTACCCAGGGCAACAGCTTAAGACTGTGTCTCAAAAAAATAAATAAATAAATAAATGGAAGACAGGAGAGCAGACCATTGGGCCAATAGAAAAAGCCAATTAATTAGCACAAGGACTAAAACAGGGATTTAGGACAATTCCATAATTCGCTAAAGATACAAATGACATTGCCACTTCCCACAGGTGTCATCTCTTAGGGCCCAAAAAGAGGATGTGGTGACAGTTGGGTCAAAGCAGATACAGTGGAGGAAATATGAGCAAAGCCAAATCCTTACTCCAACATTATTAGCACTTTTCCATAAACAAGTAACAAAATGCACCAGGTCTTTTCATTATAGAAGTTAACCTCCATGTTACAGAAATTTTGGAAAATAAAGTACAGCAAAGACAAAAAAGTAAACATTTTGTTGTCTCTTCTTCCAGGTCCACCCCATCCCACACCATAGGTTACTTTCCTCTTTTTTTTTTTTGTCTTATTTTTGAGTCGGAGTCTCACTCTATCGCCCTAGGCAGAGTGCCGTTTTATCACAGCTCATGCAATCTCAAACTCTTAGGCTCAGGCAATCCTCATGCCTTAGCTCCTAAATAGCTGGGACTACTGTACTCATACCCACCACAATGTCTGGCTAGTTTTTCACCTACTTTTTCTATTTTCTGTAGAGATTGGGTCTCTCTCTTGCTCAGGCTGGTCTTGAACTCTTTCTTGAGCGCAAGCAACCTACCTGTCTCAGGCTCCCAGAATGCTATGATTACAGGAGTAAACCATCACACCTGGCCAACTTTGCTCATTACAGATGATACAGTTTGGTTTCTCTTAACATACCATGGGAATCTCCCAACATTATTACTCATTTTATTTTGATGTGGCTATGTATTTTTCCACCAAGTAGATGGGACAGGATTGCCAACTGCTAGTCACCAATACTGTAAGACTTTTCGCAGTTAGATTCTTTCTTTTTAATACTTTTCATGGTTAGATTCCCAGAGGTAGGATTACTGAATTAAAGAATATGAAAACTGAATTAAAAAGAACAGAGGAGGCTCGGCGCCTGTGGCTCAACGGGCTAAGGCGCCAGCCATGTACACCTGAGCTGGCGGGTTCGAATCCAGCCCGGGCCCGCAAAACAATGACGGCTGCAACCAAAAAATGGCCAGGCGTTGTGGCGGGCGCCTGCAGTCCCAGCTACTTGGGAGGCAGAGGCAAGAGACTCACTTGAGCCCAGGAATTGGAGGTTGCTATAAGCTGTGATACCATGGCACTCTACCTAGGGTGATAGCTTGAGGCTCTGTCTCAAAAAAAAAAAGAACAGAGGAGAAGCAGTATCAGAAAGTCTGAAGCCTTACCAAATAACAATGACAACTGCAATCAAAAAATAGCTGGGCCTTGTGGCAGGCATCTGTAGTCCCAGCTACTTGGGAGTCTGAGGCAAGAGACTTCGCTTAAGCCCAAGAGTTTGAGGTTGCTGTGAGCTGTGAAACCCCAGCACCCTACTGAGGGTGACATAGTAAGACTCTGTCTCCAAAAAAAAAAAGTCTGAAGGCTAATGCCTATGCAACTGTATAAGTGCTATGGCAATGCCTGGCACACAGGGAAAGACTGGTAAGAGATGAGTGGCCACAGGCATTTCAATATCACAAAAGTAGATGCCAATACTTACAGTGACCAAGCCCCATGGCTCCGTAATGGTTTGACACAGCAATGAGGTCATACACGTAGGGCCTTGCTGACAGGTCACAGACAAACTCAGACATGTTCAATGCTCTAGCACAAAATACAAAAATAGCTCTTAAATATGTTAAATGCAGAGAAAGGAGTCAGAGTAACTCAGCAACCACTTTTATGCGAAGGGCCAGAATACAAGGAGGCACTCAAACTATCTGAGAACGAATAAATGAACAGACCATGATAGAAGGGATCCTAGCGTCTGTGTTTAAACCACTGACATATAAAGGGGTGAGAAAACGGTCTGAAGACAGACAAAGAAGGCTTCAATAACTATGCAGAAATATCTATTCCTAACAGAAGTATAATTGGTACCACAGTAATTTAAACTAAATCCCAAAACAGGCCCCACAAAGCTCCCCCCTGCCAACATTTTGTTTTGTTGTTGGGTTTTTTTACTTTATTTATTTATTTATTTTTTTTTTTTTTTTGAGACAGAGTCTCACTCTATTGCCCTAGTGTTGAGTGCTGTGTTGTCTCAGTTCACAGCAACCTCAAACTCTTAGGCTCAAGTGATCCTCTTGTCTCAGCCTCCCATGTAGCTGGGACTACAGGCATCTGCCACAAAACCCAGCTAGTTTTTTCTATTTTTTAGTAGACATGGGGTCTCACTCTTACTCAGGTTGGTCTTGAACTCTTGAGCTCTGGAGATCCACCCACCTCAGCCTTCCAGGGTGCTGGGATTACAAGCGTGAGCCAAGTGAGCAACATGCCCAGCCTAACATTTTGTTTTAAAAATTTCAAGCACGGCTCGGCGCCTGTGGCTCAATGGGCTAAGGTGCCAGCCATGTACACCTGAGCTGGTGGGTTCGAATCCAGCCCGGCCTGCCAAACAACAATGACGGCTGCTACCAAACAATGGCCGGGTGTTGTGGCGGGCACCTGTGGTCCCAGCTACTTGGGAGGCAGAGGCAGGAGACTCGCTTGAGCCCAGGAATTGGAGGTTGCTGTGAGCTGTGATGCCACAGCACTCTATCCAGGGTGACAGCTTGAGGTGCTGTCTCAAAAAAAAAAAAAAAA
>CAUYRH010135990.1:0-10646 GCA_963574655.1 Perodicticus potto | reverse complement strand
CACATTAATTGAAAATAATGATAAGCCTTTCGAAAGTCCAGTGGGCATTTTTGATCCTTTTGCCATTTTGGAAGTTAGAATTTGAACGAAGGTTTCTGAGTGAGTTTACTTTTGTGGTGGAGGTTTATGCTGGTCATTATGGAGGATAGGTCTGAGAATCCTGGAGAGCTGGTTTAGTTATGGACAATTTCTTCAACATGTGGATGTCATGAAAGTATTTAATTTCTCCATCAAAAATGAAACTCAGTTTGGCTGGATATAGGATCCTGGATCGAAAGTTATTTTGTTTTAGGAGATTAAAATTCGATGACCACCCTCTTCTAGCTTTAAAGGTTTGAGCAGAGAGATCTGCAGTTATTCTAATGTTCTTCCCCTTGTAAGTTACGGTTTTCTTGTTTCTGGCTGCTTTCAGAATCTTCTCCTTCATATTAACTGTAGTGAAATTAACTATGATGTGCCTGAGGGGATGTCTTATTCGTGTTGAGTAGTGCTGGGGTTCTGAAACTGTCTGCTATCTGAATTTCAGAGTCTGTTGTCATGTCTGGAAAGTTCTCTTTCATAATCTTAAGAAGAAGGGACTCTGTGTCTTGTGAAGCCTGTTCATCATTTTCAGGTATCCCTATAAGATGAATATTGGTTTTCTTCAAGTTATCCCAGAGCTCTCTGAGAGAATGATCCGTTTTTGCCTTCCATTTCTCTTCCTCTTTAAGCATTTGGAAGCATTCAAAAGCTCTGTCTTCAATGTCATAAATCCTTTCTTCTGCTTGCTCCATTCTGTTACTGAGGGATTCTACTGTATTTCTCAGATCTTTGAGGGCTGCAACTTCTTGTCTCAATGTGTCAAAATCTTTGGTCATTTTGTATTTGAATTGCTTAAATTCTTGAGATATCTTTTGGATTACTGTTTGTAATTCTAGTTCCATCTTTTCCTCCATTCTGTTGATCTTATTTGCTATCCAGATTCTAAATTTGATTTCTGTCATCTCAGCCATTTGTTTATGCATGGGATCTTGTGCTGTGTCTGCCTTATTGTTCTTTGGGGGAGTTGATGTACTCTGGTTATTCATGTTGCCAATTTTTCCATTGATTCTGCCTCATGATTGCTTTTTGCTGTTGTTTCTAGCCATCCTCAGGGTTGGGGAGGTGTCTCTTCAATATTGGACCCCATCAGGATCACTCTATTATTGCTGGATATTTATAGGAAGTTACCTTGTGTAGCTTCTCTATGGCTGCCCCAACTAGGGAGTTTTGGTTATAAGAGCAACTCCGGAGTGGAGTGTGGTACAGACGGATCCGGCAGGAAGGCTGGGGAAGTTGCACATGGTTCTGGGACTGCCTGGCGCCTGGGGACTTTGGCAAAGAGAGCCTGTGTCTCCAGCAGTCTCTGGAGGGCCCTGCACAGAGGTAGGGAGGGCACAGGAGGGAGGGTGTGAGGTCACATGGCTTCCTGAGACCCTGGCCAGATGGGCGAGTCTGGTGTGGAGGCAGGGAGGGCACAGGGGGTGAGGGGTAGGATACGGTTGTGCGGCTCCCAGAGCCCCTGGCAAGGGCGGTGCTGGGCAGGAAGGTCTTGGGTGCCCAGGGACAAGGCCCACATAGAGGTTGTGCATGTTTGGCGGTGTCTCCAGTGGTGGGCAGTCCTGCATGCCTGGGCAGCCTGGCCCTCTTGGGGGTTGTGTGCGCTCAGCAGTGACTCTGGTGGCAGGCGGTGCTGCCTGCCTGGGACGCCCAGCCCACTGGAGGCTCGTGTGCGCTTGGCAGAGATTCTGGCATTGGGTGGACCTTCATGTCCTGGTGGCCCAGCCCACTGGTGGGACACAGGTGATCAGTGGAGTCTCTGGCCAGGTGGGTGGTTGGGGGGTAAGCTCAGTGCAGCCCCTGGAGTCTCTTATGGGGCAAGGTGCTTGGTCTGTTCAGCAAGGAGGGGGAATGCTGCTCAAGAACCTCCTCTCACAGTCTCAGCAGGGGATAGACTTCTGGTTCATCAGGTAAGGGGGGGATGGGCACACTGGAAGTTTATAAACTTTAGTTCAATTTTTCTGCCTAGCAAGAGAGTGTTCAGAGACACAGCAGGGTCTCCCAGGGGAAGCAGTCCCCTTCCCACAGCATTCTCCCTTGGGGTGAGACAAGAGGTCCGTAGTTCACTGTTCATCTGTAGAAAACCCACAGGAGCAAATGAAGAGAAAAAAGAGAGGAAACAAACAAACAAAAAAACAAAAGAGACCACAGCTTTCTTGGGGGATAGGATGGGTAGTTTTCCTTTTTGTACCTGAAGCTTTCTTTCTTGGAGTCATAGCCTGCCTCAGCAGAGGTGACCAGCAGTTATCACTTCTCTTTTGGCTGGGCTCCCAGTCTTCCACTTAATTGGGCATTTTCTGTACGCTATCCTTCCCTTTGGACAGAAGCCTCTTACAGAAGCTGCTTCCAGTTGGCCATCTTGCCCCTCCCCCTCCCCTATATGTTCAGTTTTATGCCAGGCAGGAGAATGCCTAGGGATCTTTCTGCGGAAGACGATCCAGTTTTTAGTGGCTCTCTCCTATAGGATAAAAAAATAGATCTGATCCATTTTTGCTCTCCACTTCTCTTTCTCTTTCAGTGTTTGGGAGCATTCAAAAGCTTTGTCTTCAATGTCAGAAATCCTTTCTTCTGCCTGCTCTATTCTGTAACCCTGGGATTCTATAGTATTTCTCATATCTTGGAAGGCTGCAACTTCTTTTCTCAGTGTGTCAAAATCTTTGGTGATTTTGTCTTTGAATTCATTGAATTCTTGAGACAACTTTTGAAATATTCCTAGAATTTCTAATTCCATCTTTACTTCCATTCTGTCAATCTTATTTGCCATCCAAATTCTAAATTTGATTTCTGACATTTCAGCCATCTGTTTGTGAATGGGATCCTCTTGTTTGGCTGATTTGTCATTCCTTGGGGGAGTCGAACTATTCTGATTATTCATGTTGCCAGAGTTTTTCCACTGATTCCACTCCATGATTGTTTTTCACTGTTTGGCTAGATGAGCAGGTGAGGTGAAATTGGATTGGAGGCTTCTGGGGTTGTGGTTGACCAGCCCTTCAACAAAGAGCTGGGACTGGTGTCTGCAGCTTTTCCTCTACAACTTTGCAAAAGGACCCATTTAGTACTACCAGAATCCACAGAGAACTCAAACTTATTAATAAGAAAAGAACAAGTGATCCCATTTCACTATGGGCAAGAGACCTGAACAGAAGCTTCTCTGAAGAAGACAGACACATGTTATACAGACACATGAAAATACGCCCATCATCTTTAATCATCAGAGAAATGCAAACCAAAACTACTCTGAGATACCATCTAACTCCAGCAAGAGTAGCCCACATCACAAATTCCCAAAACTATATATGTTGGTGTGGATGTGGAGAAAAGGGAACACTTTTCCACTGCTGGTGGGAATGCAAGCTAATACGTTCCTTTTGGAAAGAAGTTTGGCGAACACTCAGGGATCTAAAAATTGACCTGCCATTGGATATCGTAATTCCTCTACTAGGAGTGTATCCAAAGCCCCAAATCACTTTGCAAAAAAGATATTTTCACCATATTATTCATTGCAGCTCAATTTGTAATAGTCAAGTCATGGAAGAAACCCAAGTGCCCATCAATCCATGAATGGATTAATAAATTTTGGTATATGTATACTATGGAATACTATGCAGTCTTATAAAAGATGGAGTATTTACCTCCATGGAGGGACCTGGAACATATTCTCCTGAGTAAAGTATCTTAAGAATGGAGGAAAAAGTATCCAATGTACTCAGTACTTCTATGAAACCTACTTATATTTATTCACACTTTGTTATGAAAGATAGAACACAACTATAACCCAGGATGAAGGAGATAAATGGAGTGGAAAGGGAGGAGAGAGGGGAGGTTTGATAGAGGGAGGGTAAAAGGCAGGACCACACCTATGGAACATATTGCAAGGGTACAAGTCAAATCTGTCACATGTAGAACATAAATGTCTTAACACAATAACCAAGTAAATGAGGCAAAAGCTATGTTGATTGGTTTGATGTAACCATGTCAGAATGTATTAAAAAATATCAACACATTGTACCCCACACATGCATAAATGTATTCATGATCTATGTGTATTTGACTTAATAATATATATATATATGTATATATATATATGTGGGGGGGTGGTCATAGCTTGCCTCCACAGGGGTGATGTGCATTTCTCAATTTTCTTTCCTAGCTCAGCTCTAAACCATCATCTATCTTGGGAAAATTCTGTCCTTCATCTCTCCTTCTGGATGGGAGCCTCTGTGGAAAGCTGGCTCTAGTTGGCCATCTTTCCCCCTCCCCTCAATTTTATGCATTTGAACATGTAGGCTGAACACAGCACTATGAACAGCAAAAAATATGCAGCCTTGCTTTTTTATTTGATACGAGAATAAGAAAAATATTTCAAAATTTCTGGAAAAATAATATTTTAGTGCCTTTGTGACTCCATTTTTAGCCTACATAAATATACTATCTGCCAATTTTCAAATGGAATGCATATAGCTACAATTTGACATTCAACTTAAAGAGAAAAATTGATCATGTCTCTTAACTGGATTTTATAGGTCCTTTCTATCCAAAGATAAATACTCTTCACTTCATAATTATGACTTATTCGTGTCATCACTTTTTAGCAGCACCTACATTTGCAAACACCTATTTTAAAAAATGAAGCACATTCAAAGTAAGATTATAAATAAATAGCTGATGAGAACCTTGAGAACTCACTAGGAATTGCAACTACTAATGAATGAAACTAATGAATCAGATACTGATACATTAGTTTCCCATACAATGTCAAATATCCCACTAGTTTTATGTTGCCTAATTTATATTTACCTTTATAATAAAAATATACAAAAATCCCAAAGATGTATATTATTTAGGTATGTATATTTTCTATATTAGTGATTACAAATGTAGGAGCTGCCTGATTTTAAAATTCTGTCTGAATGGCCAGATGTCCTGAAAATTATGCATGGACCCTTCTTTTTTCTCATCAGCTTTTGTTACTATTTGTATAAGATGTGGCCCAAGACAACTGTTCCTTTTCCAGTGTGGCCCAAGAAGCCAAAAGGTTGGATACCCCTGACATCGATGAAATAGCCCGATTCCTTAAAAAACATAGACTAGTAAAACTCACACAAACAAAAATAGAATATAGAAACAGGCATATATATATTTTAAAAATTAAGGCAATAATAAATAACTTTTCAAAAACTAGCAAACCGGGCCTGGACAGTATCACTTACAAGTTCTACAAATCATTTAAAGATGAAATGGTAACCATTCTCTAAACTCTCTTTCAGAAAAAAAGAAACAGAAGAAACACTTCCTAGTAACCATTTGGGGTCTGCTTTTAACTTGTACTAATTTAACTCCTTCATGAAATAAACTGAAAAGAGTCATAAAAAAAAAAACAAAACATTGTATGAGGATAGTATTAAACTAACACTGAAAGCAGATAAAGATATTTAAGAAAGGAAACATAAACCAACATCTCTCATGAACATAAGTATTAAAGCCAGTTATTAACATGGTAATAAGGAAAGAGACATTGAAGAGAGTAGAGAGTATGGTCTTACACTGCCTACACCACCCCTTCCTTAAAGGTAGTACCCCACACAGCAGAGACAGAGAATATATATGCCTGGGGAGAGAGAGCAAAGTGAGTGTGTGAATTTACATAGGAACTAATTGCTGCCCAGAAACAGCAAAACACAACACAAGGAAGAATTCTTCCAGTGCCCATAAAGGAAACATTTAAACCAGCTTTGGATAAGAGGAGAATCACCTACCCCAGAGGGAAGAACTCGAGTTCTGGCAGGCTTCACCATCAGTGTACTAAATTGAGCTGGGGCCCTGAATAAACCTGTGTGGCACTTAGGCCACAGAGATGGAAGTCTGTGGGCAATCCGTGATTCAGCACTTGTCCTCAGGCAATGGACTTGGGGTGTGACCTGGTGCAACACAGCTGAAGAAGCCACAGGAGTGTCTTCATCACCCCTCCCCAATCTGGGTAGTGTAGCTTGAGAAGACTCCTTCCACTTGGGGCAAGAGAGGGAATAGTAAAGAGGACTTTGTCTTGAAACTTGGGTACCTGTTCAGCAACTGTAAAACAAAGCACCAGGCAGATTTCTGAAGCCCCATATTCCAGGCCTTTGTTCCTAGATGGCATTTCTAGACCCAACCTGGGTCAGAAGAAAATCTGCTTCCCTGAGGAGATGGACCCAATACCAGCAAGATTCACTATCTGCTGACTAAAGTGGACTTTGACCTTGAATAAACATTAGTGGCAATCAAGCAGTAGTGGTTATAGGTTTGGGGTAAGTCTAAGTACTATGTTGGTCTGCAAGCCATGAGCTTCGAGTGTGACTCAACACAGTGCCAACTCTGGTCACCACATTTATATCACCTCTCCTTCAACTCCAGGCAACCCAATGTAGAAAGAGACTCCTGGTTAGAGGAGAGAGAAGACAATGAGAGACTACATGGTAGTCCTAGGAATTTTCCTAAGTCTTCACCAAGTCTACCAAGGTTATGTATCTAAGAGTCTGTAAGATTCACAGCATTCCTGGGCTAGGCTACACCTTAGTGCTAAAGCAGTTGCAGTGACCACAAATATAGGTCACAACATTCAATCCTTTTTGAATTCTTAGAAAGTCTTCTCAAGATTAATTGGTAGAAACAGGCCCAGACTGTGAAAATGGCTACATTTAACTCATCTGTGTCTGGTTATCAATGAATTTCCATAAGCATCAAAAACACCCAGGAATACCTGGCCTCACCAAACAGATTTAAAAAGGCACCAGGGACCAATCCTGAAGTGATAGAGATATGTGACCTCTCAGATAGGGAATTTAAAATACCTGTCTTACCAAAGCTCATTGAACTTCAGTATAACACAGAGAAGAAACTCAGAATTCCATCATAAAAATTTAAGAAAGAGATTGAAATAATTTAAATAACTTTAAAAAGTCAAGTAGAAATGCTAGTGTTGAAAAATTCTGTTGAAAAACTAAAAAATGTAACAGTCTTTCAACAGTATAACTGATCAAATAGAAGAAAAAAATTGAATTACAAGTATTAAAATATAGTTAGAAATAAAAAATAATAAAAAAACAAGCATGACTATAAGATATAGAAAATAGCCTCAAGAGAGAAAATATGAGTTATTAGTCTGAGAGTATGGGGGGAAGAGATAGATAGATAGATAGATAGATATTGTGGTATAATATTTATTCAAATAAATAATAACAGAAAACTTTCCATACCTAAAGAAAGATATGAATATCTAGGTACAAGAAGGTCAAAGAACACCAACCAGATTCTACCCAAATAAGACTAACTGAAGGTGCATAATAATTAAATACTCAAGGTCATGGATAAAGAAAGCATCCTAAAAGCAGAAAAAGAAACAAATAAAACATAAAGGAACTCTGTTATATTTGGCAGCATACTTTTCAGTTAAAACTTTCCAGAACAGGAGGAAGTGAAATGATACATTCAAAATAATGTAAGAAAAAAAATTTCATCCTAGAACACTATATCCAGAAAAATTATCATTCAAACCCAAAGGAGAAACAGAGATTTTCCCAAACAAGAGCTGAGAGATTTTGTCAACACCAGACTTTTTTTTACAAGAAATGGTAAAGAAAGTTCTTTAGTCTGAAAGAAAAGGATATTAGTGAACAGAAAGAAAACTTCTGAAGGTATAAAAGTCACTAGAAAAAGTACAAAACAAAAACATAAAACTCTAACACTGTAATTGCAGTGTGTAAACCACTCATATCTTTAATAAGAAGAATGAAAGATCAATCTATCAAAATAATAATTTTTAAGACAAAGACAATATAAAAAGATAAAGAGACAATAAAAGTCAAAATGTGGGAGGGGGATGGAGTTAAAGTGTACAGATTTTTGTTTTTCTCCTTGTTTCTTCTTTGTGATTGGAGTTATCATCAGTTTAAAATAATTGGTTATAAGATGTCATTTGAAAGCCTCATGGTAACCACAAAACAAAAATTTGTAACAGATACATGAAAAAAAATTTAAAAGAAATTAAAACATACTGCAGACAAAATGATTTTCACACAAAGGAAGACAGGAAGGTAGGGAGGACCACAAAACAACCAGAAAACAAATAATAAAATGGCAGTAGTAAGATGTTACCTATCAATAATAATATTGAATGTATGGACTAAATTCTCCAATCAAAAGACATATTGTGGCTGGATAGATAAAAGGAAAAACAACACAACTATGTGCTGCCTACAAGAAACTTACTTCACCTATAAAGATACACACAGGCTGAAAATAACAAGATGGAAAAAGATATGCCATGCAAATAGAAACCAAAAAAAGAAGGAATAGCTAAAATTAAATCATAAAAAATAAATACCAAGACAAAACTGTGAAAAGAGACAAAGAAGGTCATTGTATAATGATTAAGGTTCAATTCAACAAGAGGATGTAGCAATAGTAAGTATACATGCACCCAATGCTAGAGCACCCATCTATAGCTAAGCAAATATCATTAGAGCTAAACTAATAGATAGACCCCAATATAATAATATCTAGGGGCTTTAACACTCAACTTGCAGCATTGCACTTAGAAAAAAATATCAACCCCCAAAACAGCAGACTCAGACTACACTACAGACTAAATGATCCTAATAAACATTTATAGAGCATTTCATCCAAGAGCTACAGAATATACACTCTCCTCCTCTGCAAAGGGAACATTCTCAAGGATATATTATGTATTAGACCCTGACACAAGTCTCAACAAATAAAAAATGAAATTATATCAAGTATTATAATATTGTGAAAAATATATTTTATCTGCATCCTCAATACCATTTCCTGGCATACAACACTTAAAATCCTTAGAGTCTCTAAAGTATTATCTTTTCCTCTTATTTTATTGACTGATAGACAGCTTTAGTATGGGGCTGATCACCAGAAAGAGAAAGGCATTATTAGAGGGTTAGGACTTACAGCCCCAACTCTGAACTCCCAGTGAGGCCAGAGGGGCTGAAGGCCAATTAGATAACCAATGGGCAATAGTTTAATCAATCATGTTTCTGTAATGAATCCTCCATAAAACCCTAAGGTAACAGGGTTCAGAAAGCTTCTGGATAGCTGAATATGTGGAGTTTCCTGGGGGAGTTGAATGCCTATGGAGGGCATGGAAGCTCTGTGTCCTCCCCCATAACTCTATCTACCCACTTCTTTATCTGCATCCTCTGTAATAAACCAGTAAATGTGTTTCCTTGAGTTCTGTGTGCTACTACAGAAAATTAACCAACCCAAAGAGGGGGTTGTGTGAACTCCAACTTGAAGCCAGTTGGTCAGAAGTTCTAAAGGACTAAACTTCTAACTGACGTCTGAAGAGGAGGTAGTTTTGAGAACTAAGCCCTTACCCTATTGAATCTGACACTATATCTGGGTATACAGTGTTGGAATTGAATTAGAAGAAACCCAGTTGGTGTCTGCTTCTTGGTATGTGGGGAAAAAAGCAACCTACATTTGATCAAAGAAATCTTTTTCTGTGTGGCTGACTTTTGTGTAAGAGCAGAGGAAAAACACAGTTTGAGTGTTTTCCACAAGAAAATACCTTTTCTGACCACAACAGAATGAAACTGGACAGTAACAACAAGAACACTGGAAATTATACAAACACATGGAAATTAAGCAAGATGCTTCTGAATGATCATTGGGTCAATGAAGAAATTACAAAGAAAATTTTAAAAATTCTTGAAACTAATGAAAACAGAAACACATACATCAAAACCTCCAGGATACAGCAATAATGGTGCTAAGATCGTGGCTTATAGCACTAAATGCCTACATCAAAAAATGTTTAATACTTCAAATAAGAAAACCTAATGATGCATCTTAAAAAAGTAGAAAAGCAAGGGCAAAACAAACTGAAAATTAGTAGAAGTGATAATAAAGATCAGAGTAGAAATAAATGAAATTGAGACCAAAAAGAAAATACAAAAGGTCACTGAAACAAAAAGTTGTTTTTTATGAAAAGATAAATAAAATTGACAAATATTTAGCCAGACTAAGATAAAAAGAGAGAAGATCCAAATAAATAAAATCAGAAATAAAAAGGAGACATTACAACTGATACCACAGAAATTCAAAGGATTATTAGAGACTATTATGAGAAACTATAGGCCAACAGAATTGAAGACCTAGAAGAAATGGATAAACTATCAACATATAAAAACTACCAAGATTGAACCATGAAGAAAACCAAAACCTAAATAGAACAATAAAAACAAATGAGATAGAAGCCATAATAAAAAGTCTCCCATTCGTGGATCGATGGGCACTTGGGTTTCTTCCATGACTTAGCAATTATGAATTGGGCCACAATGAACATTCTGGTACAGATGTCTTTGTTATAATGTGATTTTTGGTCTTCTGGGTATATACCTAGTAAAAGAATTATAGGATCGAATGGATTAATAAATTGTGGCACATGTATACCATGGAATATTACGCAGCCTTAAAGAAAGATGGAGACTTTACCTCTTTCATGTTTACATGGATGGAGCTGGAACATATTCTTCTTAGCAAAGTATCTCAAGAATGGA